>OZ038507.1:87960134-87975134 GCA_964036315.1 Acanthosepion esculentum
CAGGTGCTTAAGTACATTTTAGACAAATTCTAGGGTGTGGTATGCAAAAGAAATTGATTTTCAAGAACTGAGATATGATTTTTTATGAGTTTTTGGCTCAAAAATCCAAGTTGGGGCCAAAAGATAGAAGGGTAGAAATTTTGCGGAAATCCGACATTTACAAACGAACTTCAAACAGGCATATCTTGAGAAACATTTGGAGTTAGAAGACAAATAAGACCATTTTTTGATACTACAGAAACTGAACTTTTCATTTTTCCATGTCCTAAAGTCATTTGAGGAAGTTGTCAAAAGTCGATATGTCCACTTGGGAACCCACTGTGTGCCTGTTAAAATATTTAATTGTCAGAGTAATCCAAGCTGACCAAAATATCCTTGGTGTTAATGTTTGGATTATTCTTGATGTCTGCGGATTTTCCTTGTAATACAAGAATATACCTTGGGTTACAATCATTATCCACCAAGATTTTTCACAATTTCAACATTCTTGAGCTTCTTGATAATGTTTTGAATTGTTGAAACTGGTGATTGAGATTTCTCGGACATGGCTCTGTAACCTTCCCCAGCTGATGGTGGGTAGCTACAAACTTTTTTTTTTTTGAATCATGGCAATTTTCATTCTTCTGATGAGAAAGGACAAAGACTATAAATGCTAACTCCAGCCCCAAAGCACATGATACTGCACTATTGTACTCATTTTGTTTAGACATGTTCATAAATGATAGAAGCAAAATAATGGTTGCAACAGTCTGGAAATAACATGTCATTAAGAACCTTAATGATTAAAACAAACATTATTTGAAAGAGAACATGGTTTTCCAGTGGTATGCCTATAACTTTAAAAATTTAATCCTGAAAACATAAATCTTTAAGTATTGTCAATTCACAAGATAACTAGCTTCACTTTGGTCCAGTTTAGGATAATAAGTTTCCTACCTCTATGACCTTAATGTTACCCAAAACACATAAACCCCTTTTCCTCTCATCAAAGATGTGATATTTTGGTCATGTGACCTTCATGTTCTTGAAATTGAGGCCAAACAAACTATCATAATTAGTCCATTTGTGAACCATTTTTTGTCCTATTGTTGCAAAAATATGTTGCCTGTGTATCAGAGAGAGTTTGAGAACCACACACAAACACACACATATTTTTTTTTATTGAAATTGGCATAGATTTGAACAGCAAAATTAGATCAGAACAATTCTGTTTACTGATGGGAATCTGATCTAACCCATTTGGAATTGGGCCATTAGGAAGACAATGGAAGATGATCGAGATAATTTTTATCCGTTAAAATTTGAAAGAGCTTACTAAGGCTACGAGGAACTTTGAAATTCACATGATTTTGGGTTGAAGGCAGCACTCGTGATAATCGCGTGCGGGCCAAGGGTCAATTTATGATCAGCCAGGTTTATCTATATAAACGCACACAGAAATCCGAGCTGGGTAGAGGGAGGTCAGAGATTGGAACCAAACTCCTGCTAACATATTTTGTTGATATAAGTACGAAGAAGTGAATTACTCCTCCAACAATCTAAGACTGCTACTGCTGCTATTATCCCTACCACTGGAAACGGAAATGTCGAACAAGCTACATTATTCAAAAGGTGGTTGTTTTTTGGGCTCGTCTGTCATAGAGTGCAGTCGAGCTGGGTGGAGAGAGGACGGAGACTGGAACAAAACCCCCGCTAACATGTACTGTTAATATAAGTACTGAGGATTCTGCTACCATGAAGATTACTACTACTGTTATGACCGCCGAGGAGGAATGCAACTATAAACTTTAAGCCGCGCACAGAAATCTTTATCTCTCCATCACAAGAGTCGTATATCGTTCAGAGATGATTTCACAACAAGCTAATCACAACCCACTCTGTCTAAAATCCAGTGTATGAGTTTTTACATCAATTATTTTCTTTTCTAGACCATTCTTTTCTGCTATATAAAAGACATTAACAATTCAACCATTGAATAGTTGTTTGTCTAGCTT
This sequence comes from Acanthosepion esculentum, assembly GCA_964036315.1. Classification (NCBI taxonomy): domain Eukaryota; kingdom Metazoa; phylum Mollusca; class Cephalopoda; order Sepiida; family Sepiidae; genus Acanthosepion; species Acanthosepion esculentum. Next base: position 87,962,129 of record OZ038507.1, read on the forward strand.
TCTGCGGATATATATTTTCTTTTGGTGCATTCTAAATTTCTTAGCAGACTCTCTAGCTGTGTCTACATCTTCAGTCGACCGTGAATGGATGAACATCACTTCTGCTTTCTGGATCAAACCAAACACATGGGCAGGAAGCAGGATTAAACTAGTGGACCGGTCGAATGATCTACGGATGCTCAGGGGACCTATGGTCACTCCCTTAAGTTCGGTTAAGACCGAGTAGACACCTCAACCCAGAGAGTAAGATGTCGGAGGTTGTGGGGCTGGAGCGAAAGTCTTAGACCTGGAACATCCAGTATAGAGACCATTTTTTAACCAAACATTTAGATGTAACTTTTTTCCTGGGGGGAGAGGGAGGATACTAATGTTTCTATGCGTAACTGAAATTTTGCTCAATCTAAGTGGAACCAAAAGTTTGCTGTTTGGTTCCATATAGGTCACTTTAATAATCTGGACATCATTTGTCTATAAATAATCCCACTTAAGTTATTGATCCAAATTTATAGTGAAAATACACATTTTTGAAACTCTTTCTAATATTGTTATATAACACTCAATTTTCTAAGAATCTAAATGAAATTGGCTAGATTTTATATAAAAAAAAAAAAAACAAATTTAAAATTCCCAGCATCCCAGGTTTGTGCAATAAAGTCCTAAAGGACAAAATGCATCAGACAAAACCTTTTTTATTTTGTTTGGTCATATATATAGATATGTGATGACTTACCTCGGAGCTCGAAACGCGCGAGAACGTGTCTGGCGTGTACGATAAAGACGAAAAGAAACATGGCCGCTATCGAAGACGCGATTTATGCGCGCCGGTCTCGTCCAAAACGAGATTATACCAGTACACATGCAAATTTCAGCAGTGTCTGACTAGCATAAAAAGGCAAGGCGCCAGCAGTAGACAGACGACGAGTCATTCGGCGGACTTCATGCAACAGAGTCGGACGTGCGAATTGACTGGCGGACGAAGAGACAGTTGAGGTAAGCGCGTCTGATTTGGGTGTCCATTTCACGACTGCCCGGTGTAATGGCCGAGAAAAGGAGTCTCGCAATTCATTCCTGTGAGGCGACTGACGGTGAAGAATAACAGCTGGTTTGCTGGCAAACGGCAATGTGGTGGTATGGCTAAAAAAGGTTAGGCTGGTGGCAAGACTTCAGCAGGTGGACGATGTGGCTAGTCTGCTACCATTATACCTGGATGGGGACGCACTAGCCCTCTACATGGAAATGGAGGAGGAAGATCAAGGAGACGTCGATCAAATTGAAGCCAGACTGAAGCAGGCATTCGTGGATGACGCGTTTTCAGTGTATAAAAATCTGACCATGGACCGGCTAGCGCGCAGACGTTTACGCAAATAAAGTCAGACAGTTTGTTCGATTGGCCGGATTCGAGGGAGACGAGATGGAAAGGCTCACCAAACTAGCCTTCGCCATGGGGTTTCCTGATGCGATCTCCCTCGAACTCCGATAGGCACCAAACATTGAAGCACTGACTGTAGGGGAGTTGTTAGCAAGAGCGAGAGTGCTGACAACTACCGGAGATGAGAGTCAGAACGTCGCTGCAACGGTGCGCCCCCACCCCGTAGTGTTGGCGCGTCTCCTACAAAGAGCGGTCCACACCAATGTGATATGCTACAGGTGTAGCAGTAAAGGCCACATGGCAAAAGACTGCCGGAAGCATAGAACATGCTGCTATCAATGCGGGGAGTTTGAACACTGGATCCGAGACTGTTCAGGGAAATGCTACAGGGGACAAGGCATCAGCGCCAGCCTTTTCCCCAACCAAGATATAAATACGGCTCTCCCGGTGGCAAACGTTCTTGTTGACGGAACTTTGTGGATGCAGATCGGTGCCGGTCTTGGAAGAGGGTGAAGGTGGATGTCATGACTATTGGAGGCGTATCCTGTCCATGTTGTAGTGTAGGAGTGGTAACTGTATCCATGAAGTAAGGCGGTTCTGCCAAGATTGACGTGCTGGTGGTGCGCGGCAAACCACCTTGATTTGACCTGCTATTGGGGATTGATGCCATAACAGCTTTGGGAGGCGTTACTGTTGGGCCAACGGGACGAGCACGGATTGACAATGGGCGAGTAGCCAAATACGCAGCCATTACTGTGAATGAACCAGACTTCACTGCCACCTTCGACCACCGGAGGCAATCCTGGACTGTGGCATGGAAGTGGTCGGAGAACCGCGCGCCTGAAAGACTGCACAATGAGGTTTCCGAGTACCCGGTAGCAGCAGAGATCAGGGAGGGCTGTGAACAGGAGCTCCGCACATGGATCAGCAGTGGCTGGCTCGTACCATACCCAGAAGAAAAACTGGGGCCTCCCAAGGGGCTAATTCCCCTGATGGCCGTACTACAGCAGAACAAGTCGAAAGTACGCCCAGTGATGGACTTCCGGGAGCTCAACCATCACGTTGACGCTTTCACAGCCGATGCGAACTCTGTGCAGCTAAACTGCGCGAATGGCAGCAGAAGGGATCCAACGTGTCTTTGTTGGACCTCAGGAGAGCATACCTCCAAATACGTGTCCACAAGTCATTCTGGCCATACAAACCGTGAAAATTGACGGGAGAAGATATTGCCCGACACGTTTAGGATTTGGATTAAACGTGGCTCCCCTCGTCATGAAGGCGATCATCAGTACGGTGCTGGCTCAGGAAGAAGCTATGGGTCGTGCGGCATCTGCCTACATTGACGACGTCTATGTCAATGAAGATGTCGTTCCCGCGACCCGCATTAAAGAACATCTGGCCCAGTTTGGGCTGGAATGCAAGGACCCAGAACGGATGGAGGATGGCGCACGAGTACTAGGATTGGCGGTTGTGATGGAACGAGGAAGATTGCGGTGGAGACGAGGAAGCATGGTTCCTAATGCCCCCGAAGTCGTTACGCGATGGAAGGTGTTCTCTCTGTGTGGAAGGCTTGTTGGGCACCTCCCAGTGTGTGGTTGGTTCCGTGTGGCATGTGGAATGCTCAAGAGGAGAGCAAGTACAGTCACGAAGGGCTGGGATGACAAAACAAAGGATGCCCTTCTCCAGCGCATGGTGTCCGAGACTGTGGATTCTGTGCAGCCGGACGATCCAGCCCGTGAGGAGTGGTGCGTGGATGCCTGGGAGCTGAATGTGTAGGTCGATGCGAGTTCCCTGGCGACCGGAGTAGCATTAGAGAGCCACGAGATGATTATTGAGGATGCTTGCTGCGACCTAAAGATGATGCTCAGCACATCAACCTGGCCGAGCTGGATGCCGTGTTGAAAGGCGTCAATCCAGCACACCAGTGGCAGAGCAAGACGCTACACCCAAAAACAGCTCTGAATATAGCTGATCGACTGACGAGTACCGCAGCGATGGTTTGACGCAATAAAGACAAATAATGGACCCAGGCCAATGATTGGTGCCACTCATGTGGACAAACTAGACGCAGATCAAATCATGTCTATCCACAGGAACAGTGGTCACCCAGGAGTGCGGCATACTACCTACTTTGCCAGGAGAGTGTGCCCGTCAATGACAAAAGCAGCCGTTAGATCAGCTATACGGACGTGTGAGGAGTGTCAGTCCATAAACCCTGAACCAACTCGCTGGAGAAAAGGAAAGCTTGAGATAAGCGGAAACTGGCAGACTGGGGATGGATATCACCCACTATGGTGCCCATCATTTCTTAACGCTGACAGACTGCGGCCCGTCGCATTTTTTAATCTGGAAGCAGTTGGAAGACAAGACTCGGCGGCCGTCATTCGCCAGCTGATAGAAGTGTTCCTTGAGCGGGGCCCACCCCATGAGCTACTCATGGACAATGACCCAGCTTTCTGCAGCAGAGCCTTTGCGCGCGAGTGGGGAGTCAACTTGCGGTCCCGGTGTGCATATGCCCCAACTGAGAATGATATAGCGGAGCAATGCCAACGCACAATAAAACGATTCGCGGCCAGGATGCGCTGTTCCATCCAGGAAGCCGTCTACTGGTACAACGTCACGCCAAAAGACAGTAGATCACCCCAGACTGCGCCCGCCAACAGGATCCACCTATACGAACTGAGGGTGAAAGGGATTGACGCCCTGACGATGTCTTTAGACCCCGAGCACGGCTCCTATCAGGTCGGAGATCGCATGTGGGTCAAGGCGCCAATAAGTCGGTGCACCACCAGGTTCAACAGGAGACGAGTGACAGAAATGTTCAGCCCGCAGTCATTACTGGTGGACGGAATACCCCGCCATGTTAAGGATCTATACGGTTATGGCGCGTCCGAGGAAGATTCCGACGACACATCTGAGAGCGAGGCGGAAAGTTTGCTGCTTGACGACGAAAGCGTGGAATGCGTCGATCCACCTGAAGAGGGAGTAGAAGCAGAGCCCCCTCTGACAATCAACCCAAAGGGGGAGCGAGATCAGAGCCCCTTTTTATGAAAAGTTGACAACTTTCTTGCTATATTTGGGAATTTTTTCTAAGGCAGACAACTGTAACAATTGAGGAATATAATATTAATACCTTTTTTATTTATATATTTTTTTTTTAACTACCCAGTAAATTTGTTTTTATTCATATTGTCCTTTTACAGATATATCCTATCTGAAATTTTGTGTATGTGTGTGTATATGTTAATATGCAATCAGTTAGCCCCATTATCAAATATAAATTAAAATAAAACAAAGTATGTATAAGTACCTCCAAAAATTCACTACAAAAGATGGAAATAAAAGCCCCAAAATAAAATTTTATCGTCCAAATCTTTTAGTAAGAGTATCTTTTTTTAGAACCTTGGAAATTTTGGTTAAAAATTTAAAACAAATATTTTTTGCTTCAATATAGAAACATAAATTTGTATAAGAAATCTTTTTGTGATGAAAAACATTGATTAGGAAATTTTTGTAAAAATCAGATAATTGTCAGATTTTAATAAAGAATTCAGGATTTATTCAAAAATGAATTAAATTATATTTTAAATGTTTCTTTTTTTAGAAAATCTTTATAAAAATATGTCTTTGCAACTGTCCCCTCCTTCAATCATTTATTTTCATGAAATTTCTTTTTGTATCACTTAATGTTTATATTTGTTATAAGGACAAATCCTCAGAGAATTTAAATATTTTTTTTTTTGGGCCAAACATTCGGAAATTTTCTTTTCTTTCAGAAAATAAAACCTGCTGCAACTGCATTTTCACAATTGCTCGAATTAATAAAAAAATAAAAAAAAAATGCAAATCAGATTCAATTACAAAGAAAAAAATATTTATTTCTAACCAGCTAAATAAGGATTCTTGCAAAAATGTGTCCCTTTTTACTGAGAATCTCTGAGTAACAATGTAAAAAAACATAGCAGAAAAACAAAACTTAAAAATTACAATGCACAAAAAAAAGAATAGTACCCACCTGCTGTGTCAATGATAACAATAAAAAAAGGGGGAAGAGTCTTAGCTCTTCAGTACACTTTCAGTCCTTTCAAGGTTCAAAAGTTTATATCTTTTTTCTTTTCTCTCTTGTGTAGACAAAGTTCTCTTCCTGGTGACCAAACTCCCTTCTTTCTTTACTTATTTTCCTCTCGTCCGCCTGGAATTTACGCTTTTCTTTTACAGCCGCTAGAAGGTGGAAATTTACATAAACGCGTGGCAAAATACCTTTTCAAAGCGCACGTGTTTGCTCCTTCGTCTTCTTCCCAAACGGCTTTGGCTCCAAACCCCACTTACGGACCTCTTTTCAACATTCTTTTCTGGGGCTTCTTCAAGAGGACTTTTCTAAACTTTCTCTGAAGAGGAAACTTGCCCTCAGCAACTTTTTACCCATGCATCCTTACTTATGGGCAAACAGTGCCTGACTTTTCAGCAGAGAGAGAGAAAATAAACCTCTTCTCTCTAAGCTGTCTCGTTTCCAACTGCTGCTAAGGTCTAGTCCCAGTTCTCCCTTCCCTTTCAAAGGGTGGCAGCTCACCTTTGAACCATCCAATCACAGTCCATTAAGAAAAATATCAGCAGGTTCTTAGGGCCAGTAACACAGCGAGTGTCTTTTGTTCTCCCTTGACCTAAAATCTTTCATAAAACAGGACTTCTAGTGACAGAAAATCTGCTGTGAATAGTAAAATTTAAAAAAATGCTATAAAACTAAGACATTTTTTTTTAAATTGGCAAAGCTCTTAATTGCTTTTATGAATAAAATATATTACAGACATTTTTACAATTTGGTATTAATTTGTAGTGGCCAAGTGATATTGTTATTAAATTAAGACTGTATTTACTAATCATAAATGGAAAAGCTCATTACAATTCAATAAACACAAGTATTTTAAAAAGAATTTTGAAATTTTTTTGTGTTGATTTTTGTTAATATGGATGTCTATACACGAAATTATCAGAAAATAAGTGTGGTACCTATAGTAAATTAAAAAATTATTAATTACCTAAAATTCAAGGAAATATTAGATTGCATAAGCTATTTTCTTACATTTTAACATTATTGAGTAGTTAAAAAAAATTATTTAAAAGAAAGATGTTCAGGTTGTATTCCTTAATTATGTCACCCTTACATAAGTTTTCCAATCATCAGGTTGTCAAATCACTCAGCACATCAAAATACTTACATGTTATAAACAAATGATTTTCTAGGATATATCAAATTAAAATATTTGTTTCAATTCAAATTAATTAAATTTAAAGTAGCTAAGTTTTCTCCAATAACATTTCAGAAAAGTATATTTTATTTTTCAAAGATATTTAATAAAGAAAAATTGTGTTGACAGATCTGTCAATATGAACAAATTTAGATAAATAGAAAAAAAAAAAAAAAGAAGAGAAAAATGAAGATTCCAATCCATTTATGTTTGGTTTGATATACACCAAAGTATTTTGCTTGTTGGGAATATTAAATTTAATCTATTAGTATGGAATTAAAACTAAAGTAAAAGTTTCAAGAAAGTTTTTTTAAAAAGCATTTTAAGGTATTGCCTTTTCTTGGAAATAGTCAAGTTTGTAAGAGTGTTGGTTTATTACTGTGATCTTCATGAAGATTTGTTTTTGCCATTGCATATTTATGTCAAAACCAACACTTAATACCTCATTTAACAATCAGATTTATGACAAACAAACCTGACAGGATGGTAGGTATAAAAGCCAAACACATGAATATAATATTTTATTCTCTGGCATGCTTAGCTACAAGTATAATGGATTAGCACTAAATATAAACATACATATACACACACAGAGATAAAAAAAACTCACCTGATAAAATATCAACACATATTTATAAATAAACAACCTGCTAAAAGAACTACCCTCATGTGCCAAATAAATGTACACCTGCCCTCTCCCTTATTAATTTTTTGGATTTTTTTCAACTTCCCACCACTCTTGGAGCATATTAGGACCATCACCTCCCCTTATTAATTTTTTTTTTTTTTTTTTTACTATTCATTCACCTGACTTAATAGATTTCTGAAAAATTTATTTAGAAATGTACAGTGGTGGGAAACCATTGCACTGAAAAGATTCTTTGAGTGAAATATTTTTAATTTCATTGGATTATTTATTGAGTTGGCAAGGTTTCATGGAAATATTTGATTTCGTTGAAAGTATTTTCAAGACAACTTTAACTCTTTGCTTTGAGGTTTTTGTTAATAGTTTGAAAGACTTGTTTTTTAAATCATTTCCCAACCACCAGACTTAAATCCCTATTTTAGTACTTGTTCTCACCCCCCATTTATTACAGCACCCACTGTATTTGGCACTCGAGAGTACAAACTAAAAGGGACATCATCTTGATTCTTGCAGAAAAATTGCTATTGTCATTTTTAAGTGTCCACTCACAGGTTCTCAATCTCACAGAATATCAGCTACCAAAATGCATAATCAGCCATTTTAAATAACATCAAGCGTGTTAGAGACAGGACAATTAAAAAAAAATTATAATTAAATAAATATCGAAACTGAAGAATTTTTTTTTTTTTTTTTTTTTTTAAATACTAGCTATATAGTTCAAACCACAAAAATTCAATAAAAATTTAAAACTAAAAGAGAGAAATGAAATCTGTTTTTAGAACATAACATCCCAGGCTTTCTTCAACAATTAATAAAGTAAAAATTAAAAGCAACAATAAAATAAAGAAAAATCGTCAAAAATTAATAAAACTACTCAAAAAAAATTTAATAATTTCCCCTGTAACCTTGAAGTAGACCCCCACTAAAAAAGGCTGGTGTTAACCTGAGTGACCCACATCGTAAGAAGATCCCAAGACGATGGAGGTGTTGAATTGATAGCTTTTTTAGTTTATTACACGACCCCAGGTGGAATCAAGAGCAGAAAATGTTAGGCATTTTTTACATTTACCCACGCAGTCTGACAATTTGCTTTTAAATTTCTTCAAAAAAGATAATTATTCAAATTATCTACTTATTTGTTTATTACTCTTTGCAACTGAAAACTATGGTTTATTGTTGATAATCACTTAAGAAAAGAAAAGAAAGAAGTTCCTGGCATATATGACGTTTTTTCTCAATTAGTTTTTTTTTTACTTTGTTTTTTAGCTGAATTTATGACGGGGGTGGACACTGTCCTTTTTTTACCAAGAATTTTAAAGAGTTTTATAACAACTGTCAATAATGTTCTCTTCTTATGTGTGACGTAACAATCAAGTACACCATGCACCCTTAGGTAAGGTAGGTAGGTAATTGAAACGAATGACTGTTGCTGTTAGTGTAAAAAAGTATGTAGTGTTATGTAAAGGGCCATCATACAACATAACTAACATGTGTGTTATTATTGACACAAAATAGAGACATTCTAAAAATAACTTGACTACACAGGGTAACATAATGCAACTTAAAAGAGGATAATCAGCTCTCAACCAAGAAGGAGGGGGGTGTTCTCATTCTATCAGGTTGCAAAAAAGAGAATTGCAGCCTGATGATGATTGCATTTATTTTTAACATGAAAACGTAAAAGAAGAATGATTATTCAATGAATATGGCAGCCTAAATAAACTTCGGAGAAAATCTGGTATTTTGTTTTGTTTGATCATATAGAAAAAAAAATTAAAACTAACTATAGGTAAAAAAAAAAAAAAAAATTTTTTTTAAAAGTATCCCCCCCCCCTTAAAATAGGGGTTGAATTTCACCTGGACAAACTTTGTTCTTGCCTTTGTTTCGAAATAGAATCTTATAATTTATTGTTTTTAAGTTGTTTTCGCAAAGGTCAGAAAAATTATCGTGTGAATTAGACTAGAGTGAATATGAAAGTGAAGTTACTAGTGTTAAGTTAGTGCTTCCTTAAATAGTTACAAAAAAAAAAAAAAAAACGCCATGTGCAAATAAAATTTTAACGACCCTCAGTAACATGGGAGGGAATTTTTTTTATGATAAACTTTTAAAATAATTAAAAAAAATATACTAGTGAACTGCTCAAATTTTGAACATTACGACATTAAAAAATTTCTGCCAACAAGAAAACTTTAAATAAAATATAAAAATATCAGTTTTAAACAAACTAATTAAAAATTAAAAAGAAATAAGACTTGTTCTAATTAAACAAAATTACAAAAAGAAAGCAAAGACCAATTTACGATAATTTGATTGCAAACGTTTTTAATTGCAACTTTTTTTTTTATATTTCTATCTTTATTCTAATCTAAAACATTTAAAACAAAAAAATAAAAATATATTTCAAATCGTCAAAATGAAATGTTCAAATCAAAATATTTCATTGACTATTTGAAATATTTTTAACTTAAGGAATCGGAGCAAATAAGTTTAAATAAATAAATGTCTCTCTCTAGGTAGACTTTAAAAATTTCAAGAGTAAGAAGAGGATTTATAAGAAAGCGTAGTAATTTGAAATTCTTCAAATTTCAAAATTGTGATAATATTCAAATTCTTACGGAAGAAATAAAGACGGCTAATTAAAAAAAAGTATGGAAAAAAAAACTGTAAACGTATATAACGCATTAAGAAAAAAATCTCATTGTTTTAATGTAATCAATTTTATTTTTATAATAATTTAAAAGTTTTGAAGTTGCAAGAAAATAAAAATAAGACTCTAGAGTGTGTATGTACTTAAAATGAATGCATAACAAAATTTACCAGCATGGTTTCTTTTCATTTTTAGTAAAAAAGAACAAACTACATGAGTTTAAAAATGCACTTTTTAGTTTAAACAAGTTTCTAAAGAATTAAAAAAACAAGATTAAAGAAGATACTTGAAGCTAGATTTTTTTGGTTAAGCTAAGGAAGAAAAAAAAGTATAATTCTGTTAAGAATTTCATTATTTTTCCACTGTAGTTTAGCTATTTATTCTACTCTTGATAAAAATGACCTTTATTTCTTTGGGAACCTGTTAACAAACTTACAAGAAAAAAAATGCGTGAATGGAAATGAACGCAAACGAAGTGGCTATAAAGTGGGGTCCGGTTTACAATCGAAGTAAGATGCCAAAACGAACCCTGACTTTCTGTTCAACATTACGACATCAAATGTTTTAGTAGTTTAATTTACAATTTAAATTCTGTTGAACTGAACCCTGATTTTGTGTCCGTTTTTATGCGCGCCTACACACACACACGTGTCTACCCTTTTTTTTAACCTTTATTACGCAAACTTAAAAAGAAAAAAAGTTTATTTCAGAGTTAATAATAATAACATTGGGGGTCATTTCCTTGCCAAGGAACAACAATAAAATTAAGCTTTATATTTTTACTTTAAGTTATTTTGGTATTTTATTAAAATTGTGGACATAAACAGACTAAAAACGAAAATACCCGCTATTTGAATGGAAACGTACTTAAGGACCCAGTTTTGCATTTACATTGTAAATTGAGCCCTCTGTGTAAAAACACGAAAAAAAGATTTCTGAATGAAATGAAGGTTTACTTGATGATGCACATAAACAAACAGGTTTATCTACAAAACTACACATTTTTAGCAAAGATTCGGTTAAGCTAAAAAAAAAGTTTTTAGCTTAAACCGAATCTTAAAGCTTTATTTTTAAAATTAATTAAAAGAAGAACAAACTATGAATAAACATTTTTAGAAGGATGAGTTTTTTTTTTCCGAAAAGAATCGTTTATCAAACTTAAGAATATTACATAACAATTTGAATGTTAAGAATGAAACTGAAGTAGTCCTAAGTTTAAAAAAGAAAAAGAAAGAAAATTAAAAAAAAAAAATAACAAAATGTGTATAAAAACAAAAAACAAAAAAAAACTGTAATGCATTTACTTTAAAGTTTACATAATCATTGTTTATCATCGGGTTACCGTTACACATTTTAAAAATTCAAACTAAAAAACAGTTTTAAAACAAATTATGCAGAAAAAAGTATATATATTTTTCAATTATCTGTTAAGTTTCAAATAAAAAATAAATACAAAGAAAATGTGAAAAAAAAAAAAAAAAAAATAAGCTTCCCTAAAAAGTAAAACTAAACTAGAAAACCTTACAGAATGATGAATATCTTTTTAATTTTTTTTTTTTTTTTTAATAATACAAATAAACTAAAAAGTATTAAGTTGTTTATTTTAAAGCAAAACAGAGTGGGGAAAGTCGAGTAATTCAACTCGAAACAATTTATGAATGAATGAAAATTATTAAAAATGAAGTTGAATTCAGGACTTCCTTTTTCTGTATCTAAAACTGTTTTTTAAATCCGATAAAAAAATAAATCATCAACAATAACATAGAAAACAAAACGAACAATCACCATTCATTTTTTTTTATGCATGAAACCTTAAAAAGGTCACTAACATTGCCTTATTTTACTTTACCTGTGTTGTAATCCGACAAGGCCCAGACATATAATGTGCGGGACATCCAGATTAGTAGATTTTGGCGGTGGGGGCCATTCTCCTGCGGCAATACAACCGAAAACACCACATGCTTCGTGCAACTCATCATTACTTTCATCAGGATATTTATTAGAAAATATATATTCTTTTGAAGTAGCCATAGTTTACTTTTACTTCGTTTCTATATCTGATAGTCTGTTGATGGAGTTACTACTGTGAAAACACAAAGTTTAGCAAGCACAAAGAAACCAGGCAGCCAGGAGGCGAGCAGATAGGAAGAAAAAAAAAAAGAAGAAAAACGTCGTCCACGTGGTTGAGCATAAAACCTGCTGTTGAACACATCCACTTAATAATCTGCTGTTACAAGTGAGAACCGCCCACAAAAAAGCCTTTAATATTCATTTACCGATATTGGTTAGTTTTGCTCTAAATCGTATATTGATCCCAATAGAACGGATAAAAATTTAAAATAAATTAAATACTTAAACTTATATATGTTAGTTAGTTTTATTCTCTTGTGCAACGTAACTGTAATAATCGAATTATATTACATTTTGAAAAAAAAAAAACAAAAAGAGTTCAAAACTTAGAAAGACATGTGAACCAATGGCTAAAATTAACGACTAATTTAAATCACTTCTTAAAGCCAAAAAACAAAAAAATCATTTAAAAATAACGGTCTCAAACTAAAAAAAAGTTAAGCCATCATAAGATTTTATTTTGATTCTATTGATCAGACTCACAGAGGAAAGAAATGACTTCTGAAGGCCAATAATTTTGTTTTACTATACACACATTATCTCTACCACTGTGTAACACAGTTGATGTGTACACTTATATATATTTTTTGATAATTTTTCACTATTTTCAGTTAAGTTTCGTTGTGTGTGTTTTAGTTTTGCGCCAACATCAGTGGTTGGTCAGCATTAGAGGCCACGTGTAAGTGAAGCTGTCCAATGCAGATTTTAAAGGCAAAGCAGACCGAATTTGAATAAGAAGAAAGAGTATATAACAACATAGTCTTTTTACGTCGCAGTTAGATTCGCCAAATGTGCTCGTTCGGGGAAAGTTCATTACCACAAAAATCAATACAAAAGAAAAAACTATATTAATTTTTTTGTCTTTATTTTATTTTTTTAGACTACTGTTCACGAAATACATGGCTAAAGAACCACTCAAAGTAGAAGTTTACTGAATAAGGTTATTATTTTAACAAATGCATATTAT
>OZ038507.1:88001390-88168890 GCA_964036315.1 Acanthosepion esculentum
GTAAAAAACACTTTTATAGTGTTCTGACCCCAGTTTGTGGGTTAACTGAGACTCTGAGCGATGCCACCACCCCAGGTCAGGGTGGATCTGGAAACACCAGCAATTAAGAGGTGGTTCCACACTTCTCAAAACCTCCTGATCAGAGGTCTTGCTGTCAGACGTAGTTTATCGTCTTACCCAGGACAAAAGTAATTTTTGGTAGTAAAAGATAAAAAAGACAAAGAATTAGAAGGACTTATTGGGGTGACAGAATGATTCCAGATTTGTACATTGCTTAATTACCAAATTCCACGGCAGAATTGGTTCGAGTGGCAACCATGAAAATCAAACTCTTGATGTGAACCATGTAAATCCATGTCTTGTTGAAAGAAACTTCTTTCCTTCCAATTTTGGTCTGTTTCAAATAGTGTAAATGTATACTGTGGCAAAAAGTAGCAATAATAAGATTACTAGTAAAACTAGTATGAAAATAACAATTTAATCACCACCAGAAAGCGGTGTACTGTCATGGAAGTGGTGTATAGATATAAGAAGACACCAAAGGATGACGTGTCTACTACTCGTGCACCTGCCAATGCGATCTACAACTACCAGGTACGTTTCAAAGGGATCAACAGCATGTATCTGCCTGATTGAAGAGAAGTACGTGGACCTATATAAGTAAATTGAAGTATTTCTTTCAAAAGCTTGAAAACAACAATTTGCAAACTTTTGAAAGAAATACTTCACATCAAATAATTCACAGATTCAAACATTTGAGTCTCACAAAAATCTCTTTACAGCAACATCTTTGTAAGGTGAGATTTGAAAATTGCTTGGATGTTCACATCTGGATGACAACCTGCACAAAAAATTGAGGAAAAGTAACAACACCCATTAAATGGTAAAAATTGTTTTGCTAAATTTTTTTTTTGAAATATGGAATTCTATTTTTTTTTCCATGTTAACTATTCTTGTGAATTTATTAGCTAGATTTATTTTTTCCGGATTGCTTTTTAATACATTTCTGTTTCTGTACAGAATATGCATCTAGAATTTATTAGAATTCTTTTGCCATAAAAAGCATCTGATGATATTGTGCAGATAATAATCTATTTTATTAGTATTGGAACTTTGTAGTAAGCATGATAAATTAGCTGTCAAGATGTTCTTTATTAAAAATCCAAAAGTTAATTAGTACAAAGAGTGCAAAAAAAAAAAAAAGAAAAAAAAAGAAGAGATTTTTTGAAGAGGAGGAAGAAAAAAAAAAAAGGTCAGATTTTGAGAAGTGGGTTGATCCAAGAAATTTTCCATGCTATACATTATGTTTAAGAAAAAACACTTGAACTTTTTAACCCTTGAGGTTTGTCCAGAAAGTATCCAGTTGTCAAAGAGAAGTGCATGGACCATATAGGAGGGGGGACCAAATAGCCGGCGCACCACCAACTCCAAAAAAGGGCGTGTCACCGATATCGTCAGTGAGCATTCCGTATTGGTCGACGGGATCCTGCGCTGTGTAAGGGATCTCCGTCCTGTCCTTGAAACGACACACCATTGGCGAGTGAAGGTGAGAATGGATTGTTTGAAAGGGAGTTGCTGATTGAGCCCATACCATGTGAGATTGACGATTCACCTGAGTACCCAACTAATAATCTTGACAGCTCCTCTGAGAGCAACTCCGAGGAAGAAGTTCAGACAATAATCGTTCAGAGGAGCACCCGAAACAAAAGATTGCATCCGCAGTTATTTGTGTGATCATGAAACCAGTGGGGAGTATGGCAGGCATAATGAACCAGAACCGGAGTTGAATGGCAGAAATTGTGAACATGACTTGCCTTATTCTCGACGAAAGAAAGTTTGTTTTTGTCTGGCATGGAAGACTTTGACCCAAGAGAAGGCGAGTGTATCGTTCTGTCGAACGACCCTTCTTCTTTGTTGTCCTACAAGAAACTGGTTCATTAGCAATTCTGTATGGTATTAACGTGGGTGGATGGAATCAAGGAGGGACATCCGGGTGTGTTAGTGCTATATTCTGAGGTTCCCGTATGTCCAGTAAGTCTATCATCTGGGCGAGTGATTGGTGATTCCTCAGTATAAGTAGAATGTCGTGCAGATAAGAGGTTTGTCTGCCGGGGTACATTGTACTGTACAAACTGTTGTGACAGGAGAAATGAACACTGAAAAATAGCAAGAAACTGGTATAGAGTGAAAAAACGTCCAATCAGAAATTGTGTCCCAAACCAGAATTGCCAGTTTCTTTAGATCACGGTATTGAGCTAGAATGTTGGGATAAAAAGCAACAGTAATAAGATGGAATAAAACTAGCAAATAATAATAATAATAATGAAGAGTGTATAGAGCCAGAGTGTTAGGATAAAAAGCAACAATAATAAGATGGAATAAAACTAGTAATAAAATAATAGTAATAATGAAGAGTGTATAGAGCCAGAGTGTTGGGATAAAAAGCAACAATAATAAGATGGAATAAAACTAGTAATAAAATAATAGTAATAATGAAGAGTGTATAGAGCCAGAGTGTTGGGATAAAAAGCAACAATAATAAGATGGAATAAAACTAGTAATAAAATAATAGTAATAATGAAGAGTGTATAGAGCCAGAGTGTTGGGATAAAAAGTAACAATAATAAGATGGAATAAAACTAGTAATAAAATAATAGTAATAATGAAGAGTGTATAGAGCCAGAGTGTTGGGATAAAAAGCAACGATAATAAGATGGAATAAAACTAGTAATAAAATAATAGTAATAAGGAAGAGTGTATTGCGCCAATACAATAAAAAGAATTTTAAAAAATAATAGCAATAAAGAAGAGTGTATAGATCCAGAGTGTTGGTATAGAAGCAATTTTCCTTAGAATATTGTTTAGTTTACAAAATGGCAAACAACTTTTACATATTCCTTTACATGTTTTTGTTTTAAATGCTGTGTCCCTTCAGTACGTAGGTAATCACAATCTTCAGATTCGTTTTCTTTATTATCTATAAATTGTTATGACACCTTTGGAAAAATAGTAGAATGATTTTCCTTGATTCTGAATTCAGAGTTTTCTTCTCTTAGACTGGCTGACACCCAAGGCTAGAGAGCACAGTCAACCTTGTTATTTAACAGATAGATAGAGGGAGAAAAAAGTCATTCATTATTCTTCCAAGAGCATTAGGACAAAATGAATACAACTTTTCATATGTTCCTAAATACATGCAAGATAACTCAAGATGAAAGATTTTTTTTTAAAATACATCTTTATTTGAAAAAAAAAAAAAAAAAAAAAAAAAAAAAAAAAAGTGCTTGATTGATATAAATTTTTCATTTTTGATAAAAGGCAGTTGGAGATCAAAATGATGTATTAAAAATACCGTTGATATTATTATACAAACCATTAACCAGAAAAAAAAAATGATAAAACGGGTAGGAGAGGAACTGTTTTATGAGTAAAAACTCCAAAATCAAAACATTTTTGTAGGGAAATTCATTTTTTTTTCTTGAGTTTTTAGACTTTTGCAGTGTGGGTAGTTTTATATGTCAGTTCAGTTTGTAACATGTTCCAAGACTCCCTGGCGAATTAAATGCTCGCATTCAGAACGCAGCAGGAAATGCTGAAAAACAGAAAAGAAATCATTTTTTTTACCAAAATGTATTTAAAAGAATATCTAGAAATATTGATTGATTTGTTTTTTTTTATGGTTTATCAACCCATTGTGGGTTATTTAAAGCTGGGACATTTTTGGATTGTCAGAATAACTTTTTTCGAGGTAATAATGATTTGCAGATACAAGTCATACTATTTAACCCATAGCACGGAGAAGAAGTGGATTCATACCTTTCCCAAAGGTATTTGCATGTAAATGAATGTAACAAACCTGACTGGAATTGGAACTGAGGCATTATCAATTGCAGCACACAAGCAGTCACTTATCTAAGTACTAACCAGGCTTGCTGTTGCTTAACTTCAGTGATCGGATGAGAACCAGTGCTTCAATGTGATATAGCTGTAAGCCATTAGAAACATTGAAACTATATCTTCTCAGGACCAATTCTCCATCCATCTATGGGGCACCTAAGATTAACACTGTTATATTAAGTGTGGGGTGGCGGAACAAAGAAGAAATGATGGAGGTTTAAGAAATAAACGATTGTATTAATGTAAAAATACAACAAATGGTAAATTAGTGTAAATGTCTCTCGTTGAAAGAAACAGATAAGAAGAATTGTAAAAGTCATCCGCAGAGGTTTACAGTAGGAGAGTGAGGGTGAGTTGTGACTTACTGCGGTGACGGCCTTTGGTGAGTTGGCTTTGGAGATAGAAGCTCATGTTCCGGTTAGATGTGAATCCCAGCTGTTGTGATGTCCAACTGCTGAAGATGTCCGTGGGCTTTTATGTCCTTTTCTTAGGCTCAGATCAGCTCCAATTTTTATTTTGTTTTTTTTAGGCGGGAGTTGGGTGCTATTGGGTGGAAATTCTGGATTGTATTTTTCTTTGAGTAAGTAAAAAGGAAGCTATGTGTGGAGCCGATGCACAGATGACGGAATCCATAGTTCAGTCTCGGGTTTCAGAGCATTCACATCCGGCCAGTGGTGGAAATTTGCATAACATGAATCAGAAGATCTGGTCTTAGGAAGATTATAACAACACTTACTATAGTCAACGCCTGCATTCCAGCTTTTTCGCAAGCAATATGAAGAAAAAATATTGAATGTTACTGGAATTTTATTCATATTCCTGACTTAAGTCAAGTTCAAATTTCTTTTCATTTATTTATTACAAAATTTGGGGAAATGTGGCTCATAAATACCAGTAAATAATTTATAGAAAATTTATAGAAAATTTATAGAAAATACATCTCACTTCAGAAAAAATATTCTCTGAATGAAAAGAAAAAATGTATTAATAAAACATTAGCAACATTGGGTCTTTTTTTCTTTTTCTTTTTCAAATTTTTTTTTACACTTCTGCTGCTGTGGGCATATTTATATGTCTTTACAAAACTTAACATTTTTTGCTGTTGATTTATAAAGACATTTTCAAGGTGTACGGGCAAAGCTTTATGAAACTAAATTGCCTGCTCTCATGTTTCAAGACAATATGAAATGTCGTTTTTGTGTTATAAACTAAATAGTGCTTTGTGCTATTTTTTTCAGTAGAATTGATTTTGCTTCCTAGTTATATAAAAGATTCGTCAGATTTTATTGCTTTATAGTGGGTTATCAGTTATAGTGAAGTGTATGAGTGTTGAAACAGATTAGTTTGATTTGGCCTTGTTAGATAGTCCACCATAAGAGGGGTATAAAACAATAAAATCAAACTGTAAAGTGAAACAACAAATTTATATACATATAAATCAATTTAGGTCCTTACAAATAAAATTAATGTATTTTGGTTGATACAAGGTCATCAAAATGTTTGTAGTAGTCCTTGCAAGAATGAGTTTATGTGTACGTAGGCAGGAACGTATGTGTGGATGTATGCATGAGCATTATTGAAGGGTAGGAATGTCCTTAAAGTAATCACTCAGTCTTAAAATGTTCTGTTTGTTTGTCAAGTATAAAAGAAGTGAGGGAGAAAGGTAGAGATAATAATAACGATTGTTTGACGTTTGTCAAGGGATGTGTTAATACACTCATCTCCTTCTCTCTGGTGACAGGTGAACTTGCTCGTCTTTTATTTTGTTTGTGGGGCTTGAAAAGGTCACTTGGGAGTTCACTCCCGGATATGATTGGACGACGAACAAACAAAAGAAGGTCCGTAAAAGAATTTATTTCTAAGAATTGAAGATAATTTGAATTTTGTTTTTAAATGTTTCCTAGTTTTCTATTGGCCAAAAAAACATTTCGCATCAAGGTGTGAAATTTCACGAGTTTTGTTTTGGATTCGCTTTTGCACGTGTGTTAAACAAAGTTTGTAAATTCTAGTCTTTTTAATTTCTAACAAAATCAATAAGTCAGTGCTTAGCATTTGAATTTTAAATCTAGATCTTGTTTTGTTCACTACAGCTTCACCTGAGACAGTTTGTGTTGAGTCTTGTGGGTTGAAGCCTATGGATTTAGTCTAAGTGGCATTGACATAGAGTCTAACATCATTGGCAGCATTTTCTAGATGATGTAGAACTGTGGCATTGGTAATGGTGCCTGCAGTGATAGCTAGGTCATCTGAATAGTCAATATCTGTCAACTTTTTGCAGGATATCAGCTTGAGAGCCTACAAAAGGTAAGGCGACCTGTATATTTTTTGCACTCAATAATCAACTGTACAGTCAAGATTTGTCCAACAGTTGATGTATTTCTTTCAAAAGCCATTTTTTTTTTCAGAGCACCTTTTCTACTTCCGGCTGTATTCTGTTGAGAAGCATTGAGTTGTAAATTTTTGCTGCAATGAAAGTGAGTGTCATTCCTCTGATTGTTTACCAACCTGAGATTGTCTCTCTTTGAGAAAGAAAGTATGCAAATTTCTGTCCATATTTCTATGACGTTTTCATTATATGTGGTGTTACAGAGTTGGAGTAGAATATTGTTGAAATCCCGAGTCTTCCAAACCTCCAGAAGAATGTTACCAAGTCTTGCTGCTTTCTTATTTTCGGTGTTTTTTAAAACCATTTCAAGTTCTGCATCTGTAAAGTTTCTTCCAGAAGAATGTTACTAAGCCTTGCTGCTTTCTTATTTTGGATATTTTTTAAAACCATTTCAAGTTCTGCATCTGTAAAATTTCTTCCAGAAGAATGTTACCAAGCCTTGCTGCTTTCTTATTTTCGGTGTTTTTTTAAAACTATTTCAAGTTCTGCATCTGTAAAGTTTCCAGGTTTAATGTTAAGAGGATATTCAATGATTTGCTTGACATCAGTATCTAAAATATCAGATACATTTCTGAAGAGATTTTTGAAAATGGTCTTGCCATTTATTCAGTCCTTCAGTTTGATTATTAATCTTTAACTTCGATTTATTTGTCAATTTTCTGCCACTGATCTCATTGACTAAAAGAGCAGATTGTTTGTTGGCAGCAGCAGAGTCGATGAGTTGAATTTTCTCCTGGATGTATTCAGCTTGTTGATCTTCATAAGAGTTTTTGAGTTTCACAAGCACTTCATTGAAGTCTTGGATAGATTTAAAGGATGGATCTGAATTTCTTATGGCAGCTTTTTCTTTCATATTAGCCCTTTGTGATTCAATGCTATTTGATTCCCAAGGAAAATGTTGCTGATGTTTAGGTTTTAAGGGTTTGACATCTACTGCAACCTTTTCATGAGAAGTGACAAAAATTAGTATTAGATGACTCCTCAGCATCTGCTTGTAGTGTTTTAAACTTATTCCTGACAGCAATGGTGCACTCAATTTTTAGATGACTGTTTGTTGTTAAAAAAGACCAGTCATATGGTGAAAAGGTAAACTGCTTTTTCTTATTGGCTTCAAGGCCAAGTCAAACAGTGAAAGAGACAATCTGGTCTGAAGATACTCCCAGAAACTGAATCCAGAATCCTCATAGCTAGCTTCAACGCCAACTCCATAATGACCATCAACTTCTGCTATTCACTAACAAACTCTAGCAACAAAAGGTGACACATTTCTATCAATGCCTCTCTTCTTTTGTCAGACTCGTCCCAAATCATAGTCCTGATTATTGGTGGGGGATATGAATGCTCGGGTCGGTGTCAATGACATACACAAATTTACATACCATGCGTCATGTAACAGAAATGGCTTCTTTCTCAAAGACTTTATACAGGAAAATAATCTTGTATGCCTAACCACCAAATTTCAAAAGAAGAGCTCTAAACAATAGCCATTCAACCAATGCCAAAGGCACAGAGATCAAACCGAATCAAAAAGTGGAAGAACAGTGTAATTGTTGTGAGACCGACCCTACATCATGGACTCTCCCAGTACTATATTATTATGTGAATGGTAGTATCATCGGAGTAGTAGCACCAGTAATGCGCATCCGCGTACGATACCAATATCGGACACCACTGGATAGTAAGCTCTGCTTACTTTTACACTATTCTTTGTAACTTTTCTGTTTAATATATCTTTCTTACCTCTAACCCGTGTTCCGTGTTTTCCTTCTGTGGCCCCTACTTCGGGTCCACATCAGTAATGAATTGCTAAGCCTTCAACACTATCTTTTACATTATTTTTATTAAATAGTTTATGCATTTTCTTTGAAATAGTAAAGGTTTCTAATTAATTTTAAAAATATTCCTACTATGTTAGTTTTAAGAGATTTGCCAGATGGTGGGTTCAAGCATATAATATTCCTACTCCTATTCTTTTTGTTTGTTTATTAAATGTAAAATCTGTAATGAGTTGGTCGGTCAACTTGACACCCCCAAAGCGAGTGAGGGTGGGCAGGCATGGAAACTGTGATTGGTAGCTGGCTTGTTGGTGTTTTGCATAGGCGAGTTACCAAGCTCTATGTAAAGGGCTGGAATGAGAAGGAGGGCAGTTTGTCTCAGAAGTGGAGACTGTGCCCGTTGCTACGACAGTAGGAGAGAGACGATATTTTTTAATGGTTTTTTTCCGTGACACATTGCAACACAAGCTATTTCGGCAAACCTCAGATGCTGACACGCTTTATCTGAATCCAGCAGCAATGGCATGAAGGCCTTTTGACCTGCGGTTGATTCCTGAGTTTGGAGGGGCCGCATCGGATGAACTAATTATAGAATGGCTCGAGCGAGTAAAGATGATCTGTGAGCTAGCAGATTCGCCATAGATGCATTCGTAGCATTTGAACAGTTTGCGACGCAGCAACTTTGTGATGGAGAGACAGTTGATGAATTCCTGGCGGCACTTGAAAGACTGGCACGTCAAATTGGAGAAAGACCACCTGAAAGATGGATAGCTTGCGCGTTTGTTGTGGAGTTGCCATAGCATTTCAGGCAGGAGCTTTGGGCGTCGGTGTGAATGGGCACTTTGACATTAGACCAGCTCTATGCGAGAGCTGAAGCCATTCTGGTTGAGGACCATAGACCTGTAAACCAAATTATCGCAGCAGCCCAGTGGCCACGTGCAGATGCCATGTAAGTAAATGCTGACCAGAACACGAGAAACTCAGTGTGTTGTTCGTGCACCAACCCCAACGACCTGAATAATGGCTGCACCCAGAGACATGCAACCGGGACGGACAACCGGGTATGACGATTGCGCCTACGGTTACGGTGCTTCAGATGCCAAAGGATGGGCCACTTTGCATCAGAGAGCCCGGGAAACTAGTCGGGAAAAGACGCCAGCGCTGGTCTCCTCCCTAGACAAGTGCAACATTGAGGCGCTACCTGTGATTAAACTGCTCATTGATGGATGGAGATGCATGACCCTGGTGGACTCCAGGTGTTCAAAGACATTAATGTGCAAGTCGGTGTGTCGCTCGTGGAGACCTAGAGAGCACAGGTTGTAACTGTCGACGGAAAAACCCTTACCAGCCTAGGTGTTGGCACAGTGGAGTTGAAAATCAACAACATACGCTTGGTAACCGTGGAGGTATTGATTGTACACCAAACCTTGCCAGGGCTCGACCTCCTGCTAGAAGTCGACGTGATTGTGAAACTGGGAGGAGTCCATATAAGCAGCTCAGGTGAGGTGAATTTTGCCACTGAGAACGTGCCCCTAAGAGCCTCCATTGCAATAAATGAATCTGACTTCAGTGCAACTTTTGACCAGCGCAGGCATGTATGGACTGCAACATGGAAATGGAAGTGGGCCAAACGCCTGCGCCACTGAAAAATAAAATAGCAGTGTACCCAGTTCCAGAGCATATCAAGAGCGAATATGAAAATGAATTTCAGCTTTGGATAGCAAACGGCTGGCTTGTGCCATACCCCAAAGAGGAGTTAGGGCCGCCTTGAGGACTGATTCTGTTGATGGCAATAGTGCAAGAGAATAAGGGGAAGTAAGACCGGTCTTGGACTACAGGGAATTGAATAACTTTGTAAATGCATATATGGCCAACGTGGACGTTTGTGCCCAGAAATTGCGGGAATGGAGACAGCAAGGGAGCAACATGACCACCCTCAATTTAAGAAGGGCCTACCTCTAAGTCCGAGTCCACCGATCACTCTGGCCCTTTCAGACTGTCATGGTAAAAGGACGGAGATATTGCCTCACTCGATTGGGATTTGGTCTTAATGTGGCCCCCAAAATCATGTCAGCGATTATGAATGTGGTCATGTCGCAGGATGAGGAAATTTGAAGGGCAACATCATCCTACATTGACGATGTCTACGTCAATGAAAACGTGGCCTCTTCAACGAGGGTTAAGGAACATCTAGAATGCTTTGGCTTGGTGTGCAAGGCCCCAGAGCTGCTGCAGGATGGAACGAATGTACTCGGACTACATGTCAGTAGTGATGGAGAAAAACTTTGCTGGAGGTGAGGCAGTGACGTCCCAGATGTCCTGCCAGTGATCACTTGTCGAAGTACCTTCTCCATGTGTTGGAAACTGGTAGGCCATTTTCCTGTATGCGGTTAGCTTAGAGTGGCAGCAGCAGCCATAAAGTGCCGTGTGACTTCTGTTTCGTCAGGATGGGACGACGATGTGTACGATGTTACCCTAAGATGCATGATGACTGAAACTATGGAGAGAGTGATGCAAGACGATCCCGTGCGAGGTGACTGGTGCGCTAAGGGGAACGAGCTCACCGTTTGGGTGGATGCCAGCTCGTTGGCCATGGGTGTTGCCCTTGAGGATAACGGGTCCATCATAGAAGGTGCCTGCTGGTTACGAGCTGAAAATGATGCATGACACATGAACCTGGCCGAACTAGACGCCACTCTGAAGGGGGTTAACCTGGCGCTCCAATGGCAAGCAACAGTGCTACACATCGTCATGCACTCAGCGTTGGATATCAGATGCACTTACCGGAAGAGCGCAACTGACCACCAAGGCATCAAGTGAGATGTTGATAGGAAGGTGGCTTGCCACGCCAACTGAAACTATCAAAGAGTACAACCTGTCTGTGGATGTAGCGTTAGTTAAATTGGCAGTCAACAGAGCAAATGCATTGACTCACGTTCCGCAGCGTTGGTTGACGGCTGCTCGGAAAGAATCTGAACCTCTGCAGCTGCCGTGTACAGCTTCTGCGCTCAGTATGGATCTCGAGCGGATCATGAGCATACATGAACAGTGTGAGCATCCCGGGATTAAACGGATGCTCTACTTCTCGAAGATGGTTGACCCAGCAGTCAAAATGGTGGATGTTAGGACAGTAGTGCAGAGGTGCGAGGTGTGCCAGTCAATTGACCCAGCACCGGTGCAATGGCAAAAAGGAAATCTGAGTACTACCCATGTTTGGAACAGGCTGGGGATAGACGTTACACATGTTGGCAGCCAGCTCTATTTGACTATTATTGACTGTGATCCCTCTTGCTTCGCCATTTGGCGACTGCTGCATCGGCAGGACACTGCCAGTATCATATGTCAATTGCAGTCCATCTTTTACGACCGGGGGACACTTGCAGAAATACTGGGGGCTTCCTGCGATAGCCTGAGCAGGGGGTGGAGTTTTGAGATACTACTAGATCGACAAACCTTCCTCTCCATCCCCAATTGTCTGGAAGTAGGGAGATTGAAGTTGCCGGTCATTGTGACTGGCCATAAACCAGTATGCTGGTAGTGTGGAGAGACTGGTCATCTCTCCTCTTCCTGCCCAGAGAAGAAGGCCTCTGGAATTCAATCTCCTGTGGACCAAAATCCCCCTCTGACTGAGTCTTTACCTACCGCCTCGCCTGTAATGGGCATGCCAGCTTCTGGGACTGGTAGGGATAATCCTCCGGTTGGCCAAAAGGCCACATTCCCCAAAGAGCCCTCGCCCGCTGCTAGTGCAGTTGCGGAGAAGGGGGGGGAATGGCTAGTTGCTGGTAAGGCCAGAGGGAAGTGCCAGACAGTAGGTCCTCAGTCTCCTGAAGCCCCAAGGATGAAAGGCACTTACAGCCCCACTCCCTCTGGCAACGTTAAGGGCAATGCCTCAGCCTCTCAATTGTCATTATAAGAAAAGCAAAGGTTTGAGAAATCTGAAAAAATCAAGGAACTCAAAAAGAAATTAGACAAGCAGAGACAAACTCAACAACAAAACCCTATTCCTTCAATGTCCTCTACCCGGCCCACCCCTTCAACTAAGAAATGACCTTCCCCCCTGGCAACACCATCCAAATCCCTTCCTCTCAGTAGAGATCCCAGCCCTTACAGACATTGATCCTTTTACACCCCTCTCCACACACCCAGTCCTTCACCCATTAAAAAAAGATCCTCCCACACCCCTCAGTATACTCCCAGTCCTTCCCCTGTGAAAAATGCGTAAATGCCACCTCCCTCTTCCAAATGTCATAGAAGCCTCACCCAGGAGCTGAAAGATAAAAAAAAAACAAACTATAATTTGGGTGAGGATGTTTGTCAAATTTCAGGCAGAAAGAGCCAGGGCCTACGGGAATCACATAAAGGACTCGAGATACCTTCTCTCAATAAAGCAGTTTGCTGACCTGGATGTCGAAGTCCCACAGAATTTCCCTCTGGCCCAAAGTTATCAGAACCGGGCCTGGAGCTAAACAAATTTGGGCTATACTGGACGAGGCGATCATGTCCTACAAGATGGCCTTGCCGATTGCCATAGTCCAAAACCAGCAGCTGAAATCCTTAAAACAATTTTGTGCAGGGAGTGTCCCAGTTTTAGTTCACCCCTCCCTGTATAGTGCCCTAAAATTGACTTTCCCCTGGGATATTGGCGGAATCTCCCAAGACGGCTCCATCAAGAATGAGATGGGTCATGGGTCTGTGGGAAAAGCTGTTGGTATCCTTAACCCGACCATGTTTAAACCCTAATCTGTTTTCATTATTGCACTCTGGTTAGCAAGTATAAATGGCCAGGGCTTGAGGTCCGAGTCTTGTAGGGCGAGGCTCTCTCGCAACCTTCAGCGCCTCAGGGTGAATGTTTGTTGTGTGTAAGAGACCCGGTTTTCTTCTCATGACTGTGAGGACGTGCTGTATAGGGGGTTTATTCAGCATGTTTTGATGGTCGTTTGAGGGGTGTCTCTTGGCTAGTGAGCAAGTCTTTGAAGGCTGCATGTACTCTTGTCTTCGCAGATCTGGCGGGCAGGCTTTGCGTGCTGGACGTTATCATAAAGGATAAGGCTCTACGTCTCATTGGGGTTTATGCACCCAATAACCATTCTGAGTGACCTGCTTTGTTTCAGCAGATCGAGATGTACATGACAACATCTCGTCGGGTAGTTTTAGCGGGGGATTGGAATGCCGTCCTTGACCCCAATATAGATCATATAGGGCATAATCCGGGTACTAACAACCGGGACGTGAAACCATTTCGGGACTTTATCGATGAGTTTGATCTTATCGATAAGTACCGGAATGAGCACCCTCGGGAGGTAGCATGGACTTGGACAAATAGTGGCAAGCTACCTCGACCGAGTCTTAGTAAGGAGAGTCGATGTAGACCTCTTAGGGTGTCCAATCTTCCATTATATAGTTTATACGGATCATAGGCTTGTCCGGGTCCGTGTAAACTTAGATAAGCCTAAGGTTAGGTTGGCTGGGTCCTGGAAATTAAACTGCTCATTATTTGGTGAGTAGGATTTCCAGGACCAGCTGCTACTAATGATGCAGAAGGAATTGACGGGGGTGGTTTTAGGGAATGTCTGGTGGGATAAGTTAAAATCCAAAATTAGAACGATTTACTGCTGCTGATTTTGGTCGTCGACTCAATCTAGATAGATTAGCGGCACAAACGGCTTTAGAAGAAAAAGTTGATCGGGCAGTGAAATCCCGTAATAGTGGGGAAATAGCCTTAGCTAAGGCAGAGTTGTCCTCCTTGCTTATCAAGAAGGATCAAGCTCTGGTAGTTAGGGCTAGGTTAAAAAGAATGTCCTCTGAGTCGACCAATATGGCCGCTGAATTGCGTGCAGAGGAAAATTGACATATCGCGTGTGTTACATTGCCGGATAAGCGGACCGTAACTACAAATGCGGGTATATGTGAGGTCTTTTGGGATTACTTTCAGGAACTTTTCACCAGGGAGCCTGGTCTGAGCCCAGCTCGGTTCGACACCTTTTTAGCCAAATTTCCCTGCCTCAAGGCAGCTGAAGTGGCTGGGTGCGAGGGTCCAATCACAGAGTCGGAAATCTGGGAAGCGCTGAAACAGGTTGGCCTGGATAAATCTCCGGGACTAGATGGTTTTCCCTACAAAGTTTACTTGTGGCAGTCGCCCATTGTTGTTCCTTTGCTGGAACTG
This sequence comes from Acanthosepion esculentum, assembly GCA_964036315.1. Lineage (NCBI taxonomy): Eukaryota > Metazoa > Mollusca > Cephalopoda > Sepiida > Sepiidae > Acanthosepion > Acanthosepion esculentum. The sequence continues at coordinate 88,015,612 of OZ038507.1, forward strand.
ATCTTCAACAACTGGATGAAGCAGAGGTTTATACCCCAATGCTTCACCTGGGGTGTGATCAAGTTGCTGTGTAAGGACAAGAATGGTGGGGATGGGTTAAATAACCTTCGCTCTTTGACTATGTTAAACACAGAGTTAAAGAATTTTGGCGAAGATCATAGCCAACTGTTTGCAGCTTGTCCTGTCTAGTCTGATTAGCTCTGAACAGACTTGTGCTGTGAAGGGCAGGACTATTCAGGATAAATAACCTGCATATGGTAGGCTTGATCTTATAACAAGTCGACAGTGAAGCCGCGCTGATCAATTTAGATCAGTCCAAGGCCTTTGATAGGGTTGACCATCGGTTTCTGGAGGCTGTCCTTTCAGCGACCGGTTTCGGACCTGACTTTCACTCCTGGATCCGACTTTTGTATGCGACCCCCCCCCCCCGGTGCGCTGGTGGAGGTGAATGGGGTAAGATCAGAGCCTTTCGTATTGTCTCGCTCCATTCGTCAAGGTTGTCTGCTTTCGCCTTTGCTTTATGTTCATGCGTTGGAACCATTCCTTCGCAAGTTAAAGGCGAATCCAGTCCTGCACGGAATTTCCCTGCCTGGGGCTACCACCTCAGCCAGGTATTCTGCCTATGCTAATGACGTTTCGGTTCTTATGTCGAGCAGAGCCGAGATTGACGAAGTCAGCAAAGAGATCAGTGGGTATGAGATGGTGACAGGGGCCAAGATCAACCGCGATAAGTCTGTTGGCTTGCGGTTGGGTGTGTGGAAGGGAGTTTCTCTTCCCGGACCTTTCCTCTGTACAGATGGGCCGGATAAGATACTCTGCGTCTGGTTCAGTCCTGATCTCCAGTTGGAAATGAATTGGTTGGAGGTACAAGGGAAGGCCGAGATCACGGTTAATCTGTGGTCTCGGAGGAAGGTTTCCTTGAAGGGGAGGGCGGAAGTATGCGTTTCACACATCTACCCAATTCTCTTTTACCGACTCTCTGTACTTCCACTTCCGTATACCAGACTAATATTATTAATAAGCCTTTTGTTCTCTTTCTTGTGGATAGACAAGGACGCTATGGTATCTCGGGAGATCTGTTGCCTTCATCCCCCTGAGGGCCGTCTGGGTTTGCCTAGCATTGAGATTTGCCAACATACGCTTCGCATCGCTTTTCTAGACCGAATGTGTCGCGGATCGGATGAGGAGGGCACCTTCTGGAAGGAAGACGTCCGTAGAGATTTCCCATCCGAGAAGTGTGCACTCGTGCGAGGAGGAGGCCAGCCGTACACCCCGAGCCGAATGCTCCTTCTACCACGAATGTCGTCATGCTCTGAAACACCTCTTTCGGGCATCGGATGGCCTCTCCAACGCCCAGGCATTGTCTTGTAGGGCATTGTATCAACTGTTAGTCAGGGAGGTCGTTCAGGATGATCTGATTGACGAGCTCGGTCTTATGAAGCAGGAGGCGCCTGGGTTGAAATGCCTCAATAATGATGAGGCATCACTCACCTGGCTGGTGAATCTTGGGGCCCTCTGGGTTGCCAAAAGTCTTTGTTCAGCTGGCTTGGAGAAATCTCCAAACTGCCATCGCTGTATTGAGGAAGTCGAGACCATTGGTCACGCCTTCTTTCATTGCAGGGCGGTAGTGCCATTGTGCAAGTTTGTTGAAGGCTTCATGGTCCGCATGCTGCAGGGAAAGTTCTTTGTCCTTGAGGCCAGTTCTGTTTGTAGCAATGTGGTGCTGCAGATGAAGGCTGAACATTATCTGTTCTGTTGCTTACTAGGTGTTATGAGAGTCGTGATTTGGATGACACATCAGAAGGAATTCTATGGGGGCAAGAAGTTCACCTCTTCCCAACTGATCTTGTTCTTTAAGCATCAGTCAAGATTAGGACGGAAAGGCGGCGACTCACCTCATCAGAATTTGGCAAAAGGTGGGTGAATCTTGCGCGTATGTGTCGAGTAAAAGTGGCTGATCTGGAGTGGCATTTTGATGCCGGTTAGGCATCAGGATATTGTTTTCCTGGGTTGAACTTGGGCAACCCATCCCTGGATTTAGTAGGGTTTTGATTCTTTAGTTTTTCTTTTTTTCCTGTAAACGTAGCTAGGGTGTGTTTGCTCATTGGCCCCTTTTATTTCTGTACCTTTTTTCCTTTAGTTTAACTCTCCATCCCCTCCCTCGTTAGGTGGTCTGTGATGTCAGTTCTCTGGTGGATGCGGGGCGCCTTTTGTTTCGCGTGTATGTTTTTCGTATTTGTTGTTGTTTCACAATGAGTGCAAGTCTGTGTGAGTGCTTGGGATGGATGAATGTTTTTCTATATTCTTATAGACCCGCATCGATTTCATCCAGGTAACTGATTTTTCTGCCACATTTAAGGTTTGTGGGGGATTTTATTACTAACATGACTTTGTTTAGTTTCTTGTAAATAGTTTATAAGCATATTGTGTATACATCACTGGGGTTTTTTTTAGCTTGTTGTTTTTATTCCCCTCCCCTCACAGACAACGATTTGTACATATGGGGACTATTTAGGATTTTCATTGAGACAACGAGGTATTTTGGTGGATGTAGTAAGAAAGGTTAAGTATGAATGTGTTGTTTTGGTGCTAGGATTATTGTTTTGTATGATTGGGTCAGTGGTTGTGGCTAGCTAACTTACAAATTAAGATAAATGATGACCGCCCTTTTCCCCATCCACTTTTTCGGTCTTGTGCCACACTTACTGTGTTGTTTACAGTAATAAATATTGTTCGTCTCAGAAGTGGAGACTGTGCCCATCGCTATGACAGTAGGAGAGAGACAAATTTTTTTATTTTTTTCCGTGACACATTTCAACACAAGATCATCTGTGTTCACTTTTTCTCAAGGATTCTTGGTATACTTGTTTTAGCTTTCTCAAAAATATCTTTATTTTTACAGCTAGTTGACAATCTACTGGCTATTGACTTATACAAATGTTTAGTCATGACCACAGGATGGTTAAAATCAGTGTTTATATACAGTGGTATGTTCCCATGTTTTCTGTATGGCTTATACTCACATGTTACTACATCTAATTAGCACGCCTCTTCCAGATTTAATTCCACGTCTATTTTAAGTCTGTATTCTTTGGAGAACAAGTCTAAATTTTTATGGTGCTTATCATTAACCCTATCATTTTTTTATTTTTAAAACCTCAAGCTTGTCGTCTCCATAGAGGCCTGAGGTCTTTTTATTGTAATTATATAACAACTTTTATGAGAAAAGATTCCTACTAACTCCAACACCTATTTGTGATCATAACTTCCAATCCCAATGGCAAACATTTTGCGCTTTTTTTGTCGATATTTCATTTTTGTGGAAGAGCAGAGATATTTGACAATAATGGGTTATAATATTTTTCTCTTCACTTACATCTATAAATTCTTGAACCAAAGATATTGCCTTTTGTAATAAACTTTCCAAGATAGAGGAATCAAAAATATGTAATATTGACATTTGAGAATTTCCTCTTTTGTTCTATATCAAACCAATTTTTCTTGTTGCTTCAGTGTTTTTCCAATGTTTTGCTAAGTTTACTGCACATTCATTCCAAGATTATTTTATAAACCTGTTTTTTTATAGTGTTGATAAAACTACACTGGGGTTTCATTTTAAAATTCAGTCTGTGACGCTTGAATGTTATCATTACTTGTTTTTTAGTTTTTATGTTTTTTCTTCCACCTTCCCAATTCTGTTATCCACTTTTAATTTTGCTACGGTTTTTACTGCTTCTTTGTTAATGCCTTTCTCCCAATCCATGGATGCTTTCTTATTTCTTTGTTTTGGTTTTACGGCATATCAACCTCAATGGGTCATTTAATGTCGACAAAATTTTTATTGTTGGTAATATTTTTTTAAAAATCTATTTCTGGTAATGATTTTTCCTTCAAAATATCTATTTCTGGTAATGATTTTTCCTTCAAAAAATCTATTTCTGGTAATGATTTTTCCTTCAAAAAATCTATTTCTGGTAATGATTTTTCCTTCAAAAAATCTATTTCTGGTAATGATTTTTCCTTCAAAAAATCTATTTCTGGTAATGATTTTTCCTTCAAAAAATCTATTTCTGGTAATGATTTTTCCTTCAAAAAATCTATTTCTGGTAATGATTTTTCCTTCAAAAAATCTATTTCTGGTAATTATTTTTCCTTCAAAAAATCTATTTCTGGTAATGATTTTTCCTTCAAAAAATCTATTTCTGGTAATGATTTTCTTTCCAATATGTATTACTGGTAATATTTTCCTTTTTTCAAAAAATGTTTAGCTGGTAATATATATTTTTTTTCTTTCTTTTTTCAAAAAACGTACAGCTGGTAATACCATTTTTCCAAAAACGTATAGTCGCCAACATTATTTTTTCAAAAACTTCTTTCTGTTGGACGTAGTTTATCATCATACCCAGGACACGGATGTAGTTTATCGCCATACACAGGACACGGATGTAGTTTATCACCATACGCAGAGCACGGATGCTTTCTTAAATTTATTATGTGTTATAGTCTCAATTAGAAATTTCTAATATCTTGTCTTCTCCAAAAAGTTTGAGAGTTATCTCCCTTAATATGCATATTTAATTTTAAAAAAATTTTTGCATCTTCTTTCAAATGCTCTCCTAAAATTTACTTGCGTGTGTGTATATACATTTTTCCGTTTTAAAGCCAAAATTGTCAATTATCATACTTGCATCATCTTAATGACATCCTCAATTTTTTTCAACTAATTTTATTTTAAATATATATATATCCAATCCAATTCAATTCCTCATGATCACAGTGCACAACTCAATTAAGTTTGATTATGAAAAATTCACAAGATCGGTAACATTTTTAGACACCTGCATTTACATAGATGAAAACAGGAAACTACAAACGACATTACACACTAAAATCACCGACACCCACAACTATCTACACTTTAAGTCTTCTCACCCTAAACACCTCAAAGAGAACCTTCCCTATTCACAAGCACTTAGACTCAGAAGGATATGTTCCAACAATGAAGAACTAAATAAACACATTGAAAATCTGGAGCATCAATTCACAACATGGGGCTATAAACAACACCTAATCAGGGAACAAATAAATAAAGCAATTTCCACACCTAGAGAAGACACCCTAATGTACAAGATTAAGAATAAACCCAGCCGCATCCCTCTAGTAACCACTTTCAACCCCACTCTACCTCCACTATCCCAAATAATCAAAAGTCGCTGGGAAATACTACATCTCAAACCAGGCCTAAAAAAATTGTTTGAGGAACCTGGCCTTCTAGCATATCGTAGACCTAAGAACCTAAAAGAAATCATAGGTAGTAACCACATTTTAGGGGACAAGGTAATCCATAATAAACCAACAACAAAAATGACACGATTCTTCCAACTATGTAACAACAAAAGAAGCTTATGCTGCAACCACATTAGACACATGAATTCATTCACTAGCTCAGTCACTAAATCTACTTTCAAAATCTACCATGACTCTAACTGTAGAAGTCATAACATAATTTACCTCCTAGAATGCACACTATGCCAGAAACAATATGTAGGAAAATCTGAATGGCCCTTTCACTACAGAATTAATAATTATCGCAATTGAATTAAGTCGACTCCCCATGAAAGATTATTACCTGTAGAACAACATTTCCGCGTAGAAAAACACAATTTTAAAACCCATGCCAAATTCACTATAATTGAGAGAATAGAAAAGTCCAGAGCAGATAACATTAGAAAGATTTTAGAGTTCCATGAAAATAAGTGGATACAACGTTTAAAAACACACTATCCAGCCGGGCTTAACCATAAATTTAACAATATAGATAGTATTAATATATAACCCTACAAATCAAAACCTACCCACATTTCTCACCCACACAAGACAGACATGCTTACGAGGTGTTGAGCCTTCACACTTATACACACACCCAGACGAATATACACACTTACACACATCATACTCACTCACTTTCTAATGAGCCAAATGATAACACACACCCATAGTAATATACGCGTTTACACACATCGTACTCACTCACTCCCTAAGAACCAAATAACACACACACTCTTAACAGGGACACATCCCCTTTCCAGGAACCAATAAATCTGTCAAAATGACCAAATGAATTCAGAGCAGCATGAATCCATCCAGCTCTTATCTCAAATAACAACTTAAAAGAGACTGTTTGACCAACACAAAGTCTGACCAAAATTCGCGTTAAAAAAAATAAAAAAGCAAATGAAAACTACAGACAAAAGTTCATTTTCTCCATCAAGACATTCATTTCTGTAGTTCACTGCTACCAGCAAGCAGAAAATTATTTTTCTCCTGATGATGGCCATGTTGGCCGAAACTAGTCGAGGAATCTAAATGAAATAATAATAATAAAAGCAAAGGAATATTAATATACAACCCAGTGTGCCTGAAGATTTTAATTTTTTTAATATTCTTTATTGTTCAATATATATATATATATATATATATATATATATATGTCATCCACAGAGAGACTGTTTTGCTGTATCACAGCTCTTCAGTGTGGCTACACATAGATTATATATATATATATATATATATATATATATATATATATATATATATATATATATATATATATATATATAAAAACTTTGGACTGCTACTTAAGTTTCACACTACCATGATTGTCAAGTGACCAGAACATTTATTTTAAAATCAAGATACTAAATACAACTACTTTCTCAATTGTTATTCTAGTTGATAATTTCTTATGGTTCCACATAATTAGTTTAAAGTGAATCTGTTACCATAAATAAGAGAAGAACTGACCTGGTTGTTTCTTTTCAAGACAATGATATTACCATCCTGGGTTTCAAACTCTCCGTGATCTTTCAAGCATCTCACCTTAAAAAAATAGATTTTAAGATAAGTCAGTTACCATTTTTATTACATCCTTATATAAAATTATTTACCGTTTCACATTCTGTTTTTATAAAAGGAATATCACATCCTAATTGAAGTCATTTGCATCTTAAGTTTCTCAATTTTTTTACAATTAATTTTGCAACATGACTGATTATAAAGGCCATATATACATTATAAAATAAGTTGCGTTCTTTCATATAAAAATAAGTGTGTTAATTTATGCATTATCAACTTTATAGTATTTACAAAAATAACTTTAAGATAGCTAAAACATATCTATCAGAGTTGGTACCATAGTGATAGTCATTTCTTTAATTAAATAATGCACCATATTTTTTCATGTATAATGCAATCACCTTATATAATGTGATCTGCTTCACAAGGCAAATCCACAAAAACTATTCTGCATATATTTTGTCCACTTCTTTATGTAAAGCAAAAAGAGGGTTGGTCTGAGAAGTGACCCCTAGGGGATGGCTGCATTGATTGCTAGGACCCTAAAGAACTGGTCGTTCACAACTATCTTCAGGAACCTACCCATTACTGAAAAGACTGGGCATCTGTAAGTGTCATGATGCCATAATTTTTTCCAGGGATAGTATATTACATATGAATAAAGACAGAAGGAAAACTTATCTTGGCGACATGTTTCTTCCTCTAAGGGACTTTATCAAGGCAAATGTAAGGATTTTATTTTGTAACAAGTATTTATAGACAAGAGAAAAAATGTTATTGATTTTTCAAAATTTGCCTTTAATTGTAATAAAAAAATAAAAATAAATAAATAAATAAATAAAAATGAAAAGAAAAAAAGGCATTTTATGAATTTTTTTTTTTTTACAAATTTATTACTTTAGACAGGAAAATGTAAATTTTCTTTATTTTTAAAGGTTGATGTTTACTCAGGCCATTATGTTATCGCAAAACATATTTTTAATATTTTTAAAAAGAAACATCTAGTAAAAGAATTATTTTTTTTTACCTTGAATACACATGAAAATTTTTTAAAGTTATAAAAGTTAGGGTGTAGGTTACAGTTTGGTATTTGAGATAAATACTTATTATCTCCCTTTGTTTGTGCAAAATAATACACGAAGAAAATATCCAACTGGAGAAAAAGGACAACATCAGAAGTACACAGTTATCAAACTATGCTTAGTAAGCATAGTTTCAAAGTAGAAATTTGTAAATATAAACATGACAAAGATAACTATTAAAAAATCAGGAATCAATTTCACATTATGAACAATGAAAAAAAAAAAAATAATAATCAATCAATATTTTTTGATTCTGTTGGGAAAGAAATTTTGTAATGTTAATCAACAAAAATTAGTCATAAAATTTTTTTCTTCTTTCTTTCCAAGTGAACCATTTGTCTTGGTCAACCAAAATATCTGATTGTAATGAAGAAATATCTATTCTTTTATGTCCATATGTAGGCATCTGGATCATATACATCTTTTATGACCAAAAAAGAAAAAAAAATACAGCTCTTATATGAAATCCTTTGGCTGTCTCAAATCTCAAGTGTATTTTTTTAAAGAATTTCTACATGTATTTCAGATGAGGTCAGTAAAAAAAAATGTTACCAAATAAGTTCAGTTAAAAAATAACATGGTTTCAAGTAAAAAAATACCTCAATGTACAGAGATTTTGGAGGTTGCATATCCTGAGTAAGGTCAAGGCCACTGTCACCAATGCTTCGCATGTACACAGCCAACATTTTATTGTAACGATTGAACCAACTTATCTGGAAAAAAAAATATAAAAGGAAAAAAAATCAAAAGCTTTGAAAGTGAATTAAGTGAAATACATTTCAGTAAATATGAGAATGGGTCAATACGTTTGTAGCTAGAGGCATAATCATTAGCTGAATTTTGATCTGAGATTTTCACTGTATAATGTTCACTATGTGATTTATGGAGATAGGTTGAAATTAGTAAAATTGAGTAAAATCAGTGTAGTGATATGTAAATCAGGTACTGTATAAAAGGCTATACCTACGGGAGAGTTATCTTCTCTTGACGAGATTACATCTAACAGAAAGAATACCTATCATAACCAGTATAACTGGAATTCACCTAATCCCCTTTTGGCTGCTGCCCCACATACCCTGTGACTGACATGATTAGTGATTTCTTGGATAAAATGTCAGTCAGTCACCTCATTGGTATAATTATATTTTACATGATTCAATGTATTCAATTGTGCAACAAGTTCATAGTACTATAATCTCCAACTATTTAAGTGTAATGTCAATCGACATCTCCAGTTGCCTTGATCTATCCACTTCCCTTCTCCACATCCTTTCCCCTTTCATTCCTATCTCCTCTCGCTCCAAATCTTCTGTAACCCCCTTGCCTTGATCGATCCACTATCTTTCTCCACATCCTCTCCTTTACCACTCCTATCTGCTCTTCCTCCAAACCTTCTGTAACCCCTTGTGTGCTAGTGGCTTCCAGCCTTGCTTGGGGTGATAAGCTTAAAAAAAAAAAAAAAGTACTATAACAGAGTTACGTCCCCTTCCCAGAGTCTATGATTTGCCATTTTGATAACTGTTTACATTTTAGTGCCACAACTGGTACTATGAGGCAGCTCCATCATATCTGGTGCCAGGAGATCCGTCTTTATTAAAGTATATTTTGTTGAATGCATATGAGTTTTAAAAAATAAAATAACGATATCAGAAGTTAGACAAAGGAACATATGCAGACTTGTTACAGTATTCAGTGCTATGTTAGGATCTATGGCCAGTTAAGCAAAAAGAAAAAAAAATCTTCCATAACAGAGAAAAGGCATAGTATTTGCATACTAGTTGCCAATATTCATTTATATAGTGGGAAAATGAGCGTTATGTATTGTTCCGTTTCGTGAAGGTTGTTAAACCTTTTTTCTAATTATTTATTGACACTGAAATATACAAAATTGTGGTTCATGGCCAATCAAATGTAAAGTGGCTTTCCTAACCGTTTTAATTCTTTAGATCCCTTTTTTATTTGAATTTTTAATATTCTTCTAAAATAGTCAAAGGAACAGGGTAAGTTTTTTTTCTTAGAATAAGGCTTTTTTCATAATAAAGTTCACTCAGTACAAGGCTCAAGAGCCACTTAAGATAGAAAATTAGTGTTAAAATGGTTATAATGAATGAAGTGTGTGATGTAAATGAGAGAGGAAGATTATGAGGATAAGTAGGATATATAACAATTTAACCTTGACTTGAAGAGGTTAAGATTGTAGTGTCCTGGAAGTCTGTTCTACAAAGTAACAGTTCTTGGGAAAAATAAAGAGGAAATGAAGTTGATCCAACTGTGAAAGTAACGTGGTTTGTTCAATTGACAAATGTAGGAACTGGTAGAATTAAAGAATGGAACTAATCTTGACATTTGCCATGGAAATAGTGATAGGCTTGCAACGTTGCATCTATAGGAAAGAGGCTTCAGAGTGGAGAATAAGTCTAATTCCACAAGACTGCATAAACTAATTTGAACTCTGTCAAGGCTGGAAAATGAGAATTAAACAGCTCCAGCCCAGATATGGCAACAATGCTCCATTTTTTGTCTAATCTGATTATTGTAAAGATGAAATGTGGCAGAAGGAATCAAATAAAACAAGAGTTTTTATAGTCAACACTTTGAACAAGACGAAAAATTTACGCTACTAATTAGATTTACACTATTTACATTATTCAGACTATTGTCCTCATCTTTGTCGCCATATTTATTACAACGTTTCAGCCTAGCATATGTGCTGATTCCTTAAGTTTCCGAATTTTCCAATAGTGTTGTCTATGATCTCAACCTGATCACACGAAGGGCGGTTATCTCCCTTTTCTCTCCATATGTTGTCAGCTACACCTGATTTTTCCACTTCCCCTCATGTTACAGCTTTCTAGGCCACAAAAATCTACTGAGCGATAATATGATGAGGACAATAGTCTGAATAATGTAAATAGTGTACATAATACCTCATCTCAGAAATATAGACAGATACTAATTAGATTTAGTCAAATAAAAGAACATAATTTTTCAAAATGGCAAAAGCAATCTTACACTCGATAAAATAAACCGAGGAAGAAATTAAGTTGAAATATTTTACCAACTTTTCCCAATTCAATGGGGTTGTCACCTAGTAGCAAACAGTCCAGCATCTCAGCTTGTCTGATGGCAAGTGAGCCCCTGATGAAGTGGGGGCTCATATCAAATTAAAGTGCAATACACAAACACAGACAACTGTTTTTGTAATAAAAACTTTATAAAGTCATCTACACATTATCAGTTACTCAAGTACATTGTCAAAGCTAAAGATCATAAAGACAAGGTTAAGAAATTCCCTGAATGAGGAGAATTTGGAATAATACATGTTACTATCCATTGGAAAGGAATTGTTATATGAATTGCTTGCAGAAGCAATTATTGGCAGATTCGCACACTCATCAAGTGAACACAAACGATTGCTCTTAATATGGCGGACTGCATGCAATGCTTTGTTGTGCTTTTGAATTCTCTGTTAATGGATAAATTGTGCAGTAAACTATTTAAAAAATATCAAACAACTACTTAAAATTTAAAAAAAAAATCAATTGTAACATTCACTATTTACATTTGGTATTTACTGTTAATTATATGTACAGTACATGTACACTGTAATTACTAAAAAATACACTTTTTTTTTCCCACAAAAATTTTAATTTTATCCTTTTTTCCATAGGTATTTTATTTATGAAAATGATAACATTGTAGTTGTGAGTAGACCAACTTTGTTTCCTGATAACCAATATTTTTAGACCCAGTCTGCCACTGCAGGCACCTTAAGTTTACCATTTAATCAGATTCCTGTTTTGGAACATTTTCTTAGTGGGAGGAAAAAAATTAACAATAATTTTAAGATTTGGAAATAGATGAATTCAAAATGATCACATTTTTTTTTCCATCCATAATCCCCAAATTTTTCAACAAGGAATAAAAGAATTAGTTTCACAGAGGTTTTATCTTAGCTAATAATGAGGATTTCTTGAGAAATGAATTTGTTTGTTATATTTAAGTGTGTCTCCAAAAATTGACATTTTTTTTTTTTAAATAACCATTGAATGAATCCATGTATAATACACTATCCAAAGCCTTAGAAAGTATGTTGATTTTTTTAAAACCTAAAACTGTCAAATGATGAGGTATAAGTTATACTAACTTCATGCTCACACATGTTATAGCGTATGTCCATGGGTAAAACACTGCCAAATTCCCACCTCATTTCTTGGATAATTTGTAGACGTTTATATCTGCAAGAGAAAAGAACATACAATAAAAATAATAGAAAACATCATTTATGGGAGAACAGAAAAGAGGATCATTTATGTTTACATTTTTCATTGAGGTGGTGATAAAATCTGTTCAGGTTACCTCCCCTCTCTATTGTAACTCTTCTATACTTGTAACTATAAAAGGCATCTACACAGTGCTATGCCGTGACTACCGAGATGGTCACGGCTATGCCCAATAAAGCTTCAGGGACCACCCCTCTAATTCTGTTGTTGTTCATTGCACATCTTCATATAAAATCTTGCAAAGAACAAAATAGATGATCAAAAAGTGTTTTGTTTATAATGTTAAAAATAAAAGACATTTTCTTTTGTAATCATTTTCCATATTAACTTTTATTGAACAATATATTTACTGTTTTAATCCACCAACTTCTGTTCCTTTTCACATCAATTCACAATTCCATGGAACTAGAAATTCTTATTTTTCAAAGTAAAGAATTACTACGTGCCTTTTGCAGTTTTTCAAGGAATTGAAATTTTGAAAGAGAATTCTATAAAGACTAAAATAAATGGTAATCCAATGGTGTAACGTGTTGAATGAAAATTTCCCAATCAGGCTGTAATCATTTTTACCTGGTTTTCAAATAAATGGAGGTGGAAAGTGGGATCAGCCCGCTCAGTTAGTATTTTAGCTGAAGTGATTGCATTTACTTTGGCACAAATACATTTCGGAGACATATGAATCCACCTCTTCCACCCCCTCCACAAGCTAAGAGTTACAAAACAGGAAGCACTAGGCTCTGTTGCCTTGGTTAACAACCCTAGGAGAAGGATTACTTTGGATTTAAAGCTGCAACTCCACAATGCAAAAATCCTGGTGTGGTGTAGTGAGGCTGTGGCTCTATACTTCCACAGAGTAAGGAAACCTTATCTCTCTTGTTGAAAGAAATATATTTGCCTCTATCTCTCTTTCTCTGTCAATGTGTGTGTGTGTATGCGTGTATGCTCAGTGGCATAGGGTGGGTTTTCAGTGGCTGGGGTTATTTAAATTATTGCACCTCCTCCTTAGCCATGAGCTGTTATGAATTCTTTTGTACGTATTTTTGCAACCTAATTATTTTTTTTGCACCCCTAAGAATGTATCTCCTCTTTGGCCCCACTCACAATACGTTACTCTGTGTGTGTGTGTGTGTGTGTGTGTGTACACTCACACATACAAAAGACTGATGATACATTCCTTCATCTATCAAGTTACACAATATCTCTCACATTTTCTCAAATTTCAGTTTTTAAAATCACTCACTCAGCAAACATTTTCCACTATATTTTTCTCTTTTCTTTCAGGAAAACATTTTATACTAAGTTGCTTGAACTTTTGGTGGGCACCTTCTAAGCTAAAACAACTTGGAAACAATATTTTCATCAAATAAAATCGATTTGCAACAGAAAGGTAATAAATTTCATGAAAATTTTAATTTTAACGTTTCTTTATGATGAAAGGAATTTAAACCAAAAAAAAAAAAGCAACCTGTCATGAATATACTTAAAAAAATTATAAACCAAAAATATTTTGTTTAATCAATTCACTTCAAGCAAGGCAATAATGCCACTAAGCTGCAATGGAGCTACTGGGAGTGAAAAAGAATGCGATGCCTTTAGAAAGAACTAGAAACACAATCCTAAACAAGAAACAAGGGATAACCCTCTAGACCCATTCAAAAGATTGGAGAGGAACGTGAACTGAATGATAGGCGAACCTATAAAAATAAATAAATAAAAAAATTAAATAAAATTTCAGCATTTTGGCAGAGTTGTTAAAAGTATAGAGTTGAAGTAGACTTTAGAAGGAACTGGAAACCCAATACTAAATAGGAAACAAGGGATAAACCTCTACTCCCATTCAAAATATTAAGGAGGATTGTGAACCATACAAATATACAGGGTGTGGCAGAAATACATCCCACATTGTAAACTGCCACCTGTGTGGTGCTATGAACTTAAGTAATTAGCAACGGTGTCTTCATCCTGCTAATGTCTTACCATTTTTTTTCAGCTACAGTCAGTTAACATCATGTCTTGAACAGGTGCAAACTGTGTTTGCTGTTAAACCGTTTTTTAAGACTGGTGAATCTGTAATTGCAATACAGAGATTTTTGTACCCATCTACATCAGAATAATTCTGTTCGGGATAGAAAATTGATACTGCTATGGGTTCAAAATTTCAGAGCCACAGGTTCAACACTCAAAAGAAAGCCAACTGAAAGACTTTGAAGGGCTTCTAGATAAAGGAATCATTACCAACAGTGTATGGTGAATTGATGCCACCATTTGGAGGATGTCATTTTTAAAACCAAATCAATAAAAATCATAGCACTTTGTTTAAACAATGAAATAAATTTTTTAATAGCAATTATGTTGGTCTTTTTGTCGACTTTTAAGATGTGGTAGAGTATTTCTGCCACACCCTGTATTAGTGACTGTTGTAACATACCTACAGGCAATATTGGGTATGTCCCCATTCACATAAATACAGTAGTAAATCCTGTATTTTGGTCTGCAGTTGGAGATTCATTGTGGAATTCATGTGATTCACTCCTAGCAGATGACTACTACTTCTACACGCTGCTAGCAAATCTTATGTGTTGTTCGTGTCCTAACCATTATTGTTCATTACCAACCTTCGTGTGATTATTCTATTCAATAACCTTCCCTAGGTTACAACAGTGACAAAAAGAATTATTCAATAATACTCACAAGTATGTAAGAAGACATCGTTTGTTTCTTTCAAGTGCTGCATGTCGTACCTGGACACCTGAAAATAAACCAGTTTCTCCTGCCACTGTGTCACTCCTGGAAAAAAAGAATTATTTGGTGTTCTTCATAACATCAGTTAAAAGTACAGATTGGTTTTTTGATTTCAGAAGCAGTTGCTCACAATATGGAAGCAGAAAATCATCCAATCGTTTTTTCCCAAATACACATCTTTTGTATTTAATTTAAAGCTTATTTTAAGGTGTTTTTATAAAGTGTATTTAAACACCCTCTAATCAGATTTTTTAAATGACCTTTACCAGTTCTAGTGTTTTTTGTCTTTTTGTTAAGATTTGAAAGAGTTCTCTTCAACTAAATTTTATTTTCATAAACTGACAATCAAGCAGTTAAACTCACTGAAGAACCCATGTTTGCCAGGAGGATTTATCCTGGAAATTCTACACACACTTACATTAGTATAAGTTTGTCTATAGTATTAGTTGGAGCAAAGTTGAAGGATTTAAGGGTCTGATGGTTTTGGCTGGTGGGAATTTAGTCACATCTGGTCTCCAGTGTCATCTTTTTTTCCTGCGAGAATGTTTGTGATTGGCTACTGTATTTTTATTGCGGGGATTTATTTTGTGGACCAGATGTGATGCCCAGAGCCCATGCGCAGAAGACGACTTTTTCATTTTGTGTTTTACTTTCTTAGTGCTCATGTCTGGCCGACATGTTGTGTAAATCAGAGAGCTCTAATTGCAGTGGAGTATAACATATAGTAAATAAAGAGTCATCATTCTTTTTTGTACAAAGCTACCCCAAAATGGTAAGGAAAAAAAATGTATCATAAGTTGGTGGTTGTGTGGGGTGAGTTGCATAAAATGTAGTACGTAAATACTACAGTATTGTTGTGTTAGTGTTGTGGCCTGTTTAGGGGCCAGAAAAGAAAGACACGGAAGACGAAGGTAGGTTGAACAAGTGTATTGAAATAACAGATATATACAAAGCAAGAGTGTTAGTAATAAGCAGATATGAAGTGTCTGTCCAAACGCTCAGGTTACACTGTGTCTCAGCTGCTCAATGACTGCCCTAGGAAGTCTCACAGTTAGTATTTGTGAGAGGAGGCAGAGTTCATTCTACTGTAGGAGGGTTTACCACAATAGTTAGTGTACATTCTCTTCATTTTATAAAATGTGCAAATAAAGATAAAAGCAAATTGGAGAAAGGAAATAAAACATTGTTAATCCTTTATTTATGTAAGGTATTTGTAGATTTTAAGCAACACACAGTGAGTGACGTTCTGCTGTTCATGTAGCAACAGACAGAAAGAATTTAGGCTACAGGAAGAAAGCTAAAGGAGCTTACCTGTACCGTTAAGGTTAGCCACAAGTACTGTAAGAATATAGGCCTACCAGCTAGGCTATGGACACTGATAATGCATGAATTTTAACCCCTCCAGAAAAAATTTATCTGTGTATGGCGAAACCAGTCACTGAAAAGGCATAATTTTTAACTACTTAAAAAAAATTACCTATGGATAGGGGACCCTGTTTTTTTTTGCATAAAAAAACTGATCATAAAAACTTGCATTATATTCACGGTATGCATGTATATATAAATACATATGATTTATAAATAGAGAATCAAGAATCTTCTGTATTTTTCACTGTGGAATTTATTAGCTAATAATAGTAATAATAATAATAATGTCAACTTACACATCTTTCTGGTTCTGTTCATATAATGACTTCATCTCATCCAAAACCTGTCGTATACAGTCCTCCTAAAAATAATTATAAAATCAAAGAATGTTTCTTAACATACATAACATCACATTAACCTAATTGCAATAAAGCCCCCCCCCCACTTAAAAACATTTGGATATCTTAGATTTAGGGTTGTGATATCTGATCAAAAACTGTGGTTTTTTAAAGACATTTTGCATCTGCCTGACACACATTTCTGAAGCAGCTGTGATAATTAATCTTGAATTTTTTTCTTTGCATAACTTTTATACAAGGCAGGTGTGGGCAGAAGGGGGTGGTGGTGTTTGGAAGAGGGTGCGATTGCCCCAGGTATCCTATCAAAGAGTGAAACAAAAATTTAGTTTATATTTAATATGAATGAAGTGTTTATCTCATGTTCCCCATTTCTCAGTACTAGACCTTATAAGCCTCAATCTTAGACATACAAAAAAGGAGTTGGCCCCAAGCATCACCAAACCTCTGCATGTCACTGATACAAGGTCATTATTTACATTTAGACTAATGTAACAAGGATTTTAGTTTGAATGTAAATAATAGTAACTCCTCAACCCAGAAATAATACAAGATTACTCTGATTTTGGGAATTCCTTATGACAGTTCTACTTAGATAAAAAAAGCAGAATAGAATTAAAAAAAAGTGAGACTGAACAGTTTAGTGGTACAAGTAAAGTATTGTGGTCCATGTGATGTGACAGAACATGCAAAGAATTTAGCCATTCACAATGATCATCACTATTATCAGCCCTAAGACTAGTCATAGGGTCACTGTAAAACCGAGCACCTGTATATGTAATGGTTGTATGCCAATGGCTGAGTCTCTGTGAATAATCTGCCAGTCCATTTTTTCCTGTCTGCTCCATCTTTTGCTTAAAGTTGTACCATATAGAATGGTAGTAGAATTGTTGTTGGTTCTTGTGATGTGGGGGGGGGGTCATACCATGTCAAGTGTCTGTCCTTGACAGTGGTTGTGAGGTTTCATGACAGGCCTGTTTTTTGTGCCATTTGAGATGTAGTCTATGTAGGAGATGCCTCAGATTATTCTGTAGAATCTCATTTCTAATGCTGGAATGCTTTGTAATTTTGCTGTTAATGTCCAAAGAGTCACAGGAGTACAGAAATATTGAGAAAAGCCAACATACATCAGTTTGATCTTTCAGGAAGATGTTCTGGTCTTTCCAGATAGTTTTACAACAATTGTCATTGCTGTTGAAATTATTTCTATTCTGGAGCCCTCTTCTTCGATAATCAAACAAAAGTATTTGAATTGCCTCACTACTTTAAGTTCCTGACTGCTGACTTTTATCTTAGGTGAAAGCATTTTCTCATTGTCCGCTCATAGTAATAAGGATAAAAACACATTAAATTATTGAAATAGCCAATTTTATTAAACAAACAAATGTGAAAGGTCAGTTAAATGTATGGTATTAAACATGCTTTTAAGATTGTTTTTTGTCTGACTGCATGGGCATGGATTTTAAACATGCTTCTTTGATGCCATACCAAGGTGATCCTTATAAGTATTGCCTTGTGCCTTACACATTTCAGCACGGAACACAGTACTTGACTTGTACTCAGAAATAAGATTTTGTTTCTGATACAAAATGTCAGAATGAATAATCAAATAATTTCTTTATTATATTTATTTTAACTAATTTTGAGATGGAAATGTTAAATCTATTTTTTGTCAAAATAAAGATGTAAAAAAGAAATCTGAATAAGGAAAAAAAACAAAAAACAACTTAAAGACAAAAATGTAACATCTTACACAATATTTTATTTTAGTTCATTTTTAAACATTTTCTTTTCTCTCTCTCTCTCTCTCTCTCTATATATATATATAGGTACATACACACACAGGTAAAATGAGACCAAATGGAGTATAATTCCACTGTATGTTCTGGAAACATGATCTGATAGAGCTGTGAAGCTTCACCATTCGCGCGACTGTATGTAAAAATTGTATCTGCCTGCTCATGATATAAATATCCTGCCATTGTCAAACGGAACACTTCTCAATTACTCCATAAGTTTAAATGTTGTAGACTGAATAACCACAAATGTACACGAATGACAAATGTAACCTAGTCTACATTGCAACACAGCAACATCTACCATAAACTTTTTTTAACTTAATAACTAAAAAAATGAAGGATTTGTGGTCATGTTTATATGGACTTTTGGCTTTGTTATGGTGTGAGGGACTCAACCCCAAAGTTTGTAAAATTATTTTTGATACATCTTCTCTCTCTCTCTCTCTCTCCCTCTCTCTCTCTCTCTCTCCCTCTCTCTCTATATATATATTTTTTTTTTATGCATGTATTTTTGTCGAACAACTTTGGTTGAATAATATTGACTAGATCTGTGTATCCAATTTTGTATTAACTTCTTCAAATTTCTGAATTGTTTTACATAGTTAAATATTCTTAGAAAAATATTGATTTTTTTTTTTATATCTGTTGTTCACAACATCAATACAGCATAAAATCAATCCCTGACTTTTATATAGTTATTGGACTTAGTTGTTATTTACAAATGTCAACTTTGAAAGTGTTGTAACATCATTGATATCAGAATATTTTTAATTTTCTGAATTATTTAACTTTTTTTTAAAAAGTTTTTGTAAAAAAATTTAAAAAATATTTTTTGATGTTTTTTCAGAAGCACATGCACAAACATTTGTTTTTTCAGAAGCACATGCACAAATATTTTAATAATTATTTGTTTTAAATGAAGAATAAACAGATATATACTTTCATTAATTCATGTCAAATTTTTGTTCTTTAATTAAAAATGTATACATCCATTTGTTCTTTCTTTAAAAGAAATCTTTTTTTGCCTTCCACCTCCAAAACAGTTTTTGTAAACAAAACAGCTAAGTTCAATGACTGTAAAAGTCAGTGTTCAATTTAATACTACATCATTATTATTAACAGGGACCCACTTCTAAAACAATAAAAAAAATTAATATCTTTCAATTTTGACAAATGTTGTGTCCTAAGGAAGAACTAAAGAATGTTAATGTACAAAAATTATTTCCTCCTAATTTTTTTACGAGTGGATCAGTCTATTAGTACTAAAACAAATGTTGCGGTATGTTAATAATGGGAGAATATGGTATTTTAAGACATTTTTATGTTTATACATTCTTTTTATAGATACAAATATTTAAGTAAATGCTTTGTTTTATAATAAACAATATTAACAACATTTACCGGCCTGAATGTCCGAGAAATTTTCATAGAAAATATTCGTTCTCTGACAGGAATCGAACCTGTATCCTATATGGAACTGTCATTTAGCCTGACGTGCCTTAACTGATTGAGCCACGGAGAATCATTCGATTGGCAATCTCTCACGTACATTTTCTATGAAAATTTCTCGGACATTCAGGCTGGTAAATGTTATTAATACTGTTTATTATAAAACAGAGAATTTACTTAAATATTTGTAGGATGTATAAACATAAAAATGTCTTAAAATAATTGTCGGACTTTGTCCATTTCAGAATATGGTATGTAAAAAAATTTCTATATATCGGAACCATGTTAAGTAATTGAATGATAAAGTGGAAAGTTTTGTGTGACACATTTCGTCCTTGAAAAGGACTTCATCAGACTAAAGCAATGTTCTTATTGATGGAATTATATATATGTCATGGGAAGATATAAACATAAATGTCAGAATTATGCACCTAGGGGATGCACTGAAGATACGGGAATGCTAAATTTTAGATTTCTAATTTTTGAAATCTTTGGCATCTGACATATCTATATGTACAGCTTGGCTAATGTCATTCCTTTTACCAACGCTTTTGTTTTTATTGCTGTTGTGAATAATGTAAATATTGTAATGTAACAACAATAATCAATGTTACATATATTTTCATATATGATGTAAGTGAATTTATACATTTTTTTGTTCATAAGAATTTACAACAAAAATATTAAATAAATGTCATGTTTAGGTTTTATTAAAATTATAATCATCACTTTCTAAAACAATAAAGATTGCCAAAGAGTAAAGGTAGTTAAAATAATAGTGGTGTCAAGGGAAAAACTGATTTTTTATACACCATTTTGTGGGCAGGGTGGGGGATGGGCACTTAAAGATTGCCAACATTTCAACATTCAACTATAATATCTGTATTCCAGAGATAAGCTATTGTAACTATTTACATTGTTTGGGCCATTGTCCTGATCATTATTGTCATATTAATAACGTTTCATTATTGTCATATTAATAACATTTCAGACATTGTATGTACCAGGTTACATACGTTGGAATTTCACCTGAAGAAGGCTGGAGCGTACAATGGCCGAAACGTTACAAATATGACAATAAAGACACTGGTCCGAACAGTGCAAAT
Source organism: Acanthosepion esculentum (assembly GCA_964036315.1). Classification (NCBI taxonomy): domain Eukaryota; kingdom Metazoa; phylum Mollusca; class Cephalopoda; order Sepiida; family Sepiidae; genus Acanthosepion; species Acanthosepion esculentum. Next base: position 88,036,652 of record OZ038507.1, read on the forward strand.
ATTCAATTATAAATCATAAAGAATCTTTATTTAAAACATAACACCCCTGTATCTCTGTAGGATTCATAACATGAATGTGAGGAATTAATTCCAGATTACTACAAACACCTTTACTAGGAACAGAAAACGGGAGATAACTCAGCTTTTACCTTCCCAAACATTGGTATTTTAAAGACTCAATTTTTTTTTTTTTCTTAATGTGAGGAATTATGTGGCAGGTTCACTGATGTGTGGTTAGGCTAATACAGGATGCCATCTTTGGAGTATGAAGGGAATTGCTAGCATGTTTGCTTTCTGTCATTGCGTTGTGTTTGAGCTGGACATGGTTACTTGTGGTAATATTAATTCATTTTCTTTTTTTGATTTGGAGGATGTCGTACTGCCACCCTATTTGGACTGGAGTTCCTTAATTCTCACTTTCCAGTCTTGACAGAGTTCAAAAGCGTCTACGCGGCCTTGTGGGTGATGAATTATTTTCCACCCTACAATCCCTTTCCCCATAGGTGTAAGGTTGCGAGTCTCTCGCTACTTTATTGCTATTTTTATAGGCAAGCTACATTTCTCAGTTCCACTAGTCTAAAGCTTCAACCTACCATGCTATGTACACAGTCAACTCAGTTTTTTCCCTTTATATTCCATTTGTAAAGAGGAAGTTCCACTCAGCTTCTTCCTCAGAATTGTTGCGCTGTGAAACAGCCCCCCAAAATGACACTTCCCCAAATCTTAACTTCTTCAAGTCTAGGATCCACTGTTATCTATCCTACATATCCTCATAATATGCAGTCCTTGAGTGGCTCATGGGTCTTGTATTTGGTGAACAGTTGTATAAAAAAATGTCAACTCTGTAAATTTGGGAATCCAAGTGACCTCCATCCCCAGATTCAAGTAGAAAGGTTATAGCATAAGGTGTTGAATGTGGATGCGATGTACTAAATTAGCTTTATCAATCCAGGGCATGTGAGAAAAATGTGCTATGGTAGACTGTGACTGATTTAGTACTTTGTTGCCCCCCTGTAGTGGGTCACTATATATTTGAGAGTAGTGGTCAGGTTTGTTGCTTCCCAAGGCATTTGTGAACATGCTTTAATAAAGCATTTATCTACATGCCATAGGATCCTGGGTCGTCTTGCATAACTTCTCTGAGTAAGCCAATATTGGGGTTGTAATCCATGATAGTGGGGTTGTTGACAGTGAGGTTCATGGAGGAGACAACTCATTTAAGAATATCAGTCCAGTCATAGTTTTTGTCTTTGCACACGTGTTCTTTATTGTATGATGTTGCTGGAATTCTGTGGTTGCCAGGGACAGCGAAGTTCTTGTTTTATCAAGAATTTGCAAACCCTTCTGTAAACCTTTCTAGTAAAGTGTGTACAATAGTCCAAAATATGATGTGGGTATTTCTTAGTGGTGGAGAAAGAAACAGTAAAGCTGGCAAGGCGGTTAAATGTCAATTGAAGATAGCAAGGATGAACCACTGACAGTCTGGGATAGGTATCACAACAAAATCAATGAATACAATTTGGAATAGCCTCTTGCATCATTTTCAGTGACCGGTGTGCCAGACAAACCCCAAACTTGGATGTATGGTAACACTACTTAGACTCCATCTCTCCCCACCCCCAGTTTCTATACCCAGAAAGCCATAGGCGACTATAACTCTCCACAACTTCCTGCTTTTCGTTGGTGTGTAATTCTTACTCGCTTATGAATTTAAACTTGTTCTGTCATCCAGACTACACCATATTGCACATAAATTTTGCAAAAAAAAAAAAAAACTAAGCATTTTTATTTTTTGTAAGATCGTATTTTTTTTTAATCAAAAAACATTGATAGTAAAATAATGAACAAAAATGTCTGCAACTCGATCAGATCACATTTTTTTTCCCTATTGTTTCGCATCGTTATTGCTTGGGAGAATAATTGTTGTTTATTTTGCAAAGGTTTATTTTTTCAATGATTATTAAAGCTATCAAGATGTTGTAAAAATTTTAAAATGAGTTACATTAAAAATCGCTCAACCCAAAACTAAATGGGTTTAGAATAGAAACTTTAAAGAGTAAAAAAAAAAAAATGGTTTGAATGATTTTTTTTTTTGCCCAAAAAAAAAAAAATACTCCTTTTGCTTTGAGACTTTAAAACGTCTTTTTTATTTTCATAGAGAACTATATTTTCTTTCTTCTACTTACATTATACGGTGATAGGCTGCCTGAATTACTTCTGCTGAGTTCTTTAATCAGCTCAAAAGCTTTTGAAGCCAACATTTCTTCTTTCTTTCTTATTTACTCCATCTATCTGAAAATATTGCATCTCCCGCGAAAACACATTTTGAGTCGCTTACGTAAATTAGTTCATTTGGTAGAAAAGATATTCATCTTGAAAATACCAATCCTGTTTTGGTGATTAAAATATTTACGTCTGTATTTTCTAATTTAAATGGGTTTATTAGATTATAATAATTGTATAAAAATAGTTTTACTTTTTATTTATTTATAACGTAAGGGATATTAAAGGGAGATAATTAGCATTATCTGAAGCACGTGTCCATATCGGATGTAAATATGGTAAGTAATTTGTAACAAGGTTTTTAACACTTTTAGTTTTACCGAATATTTTATTTTCGCGTGCCATCAGTTGTGAAATATATTTACCTGAATAATAAAATGCTTCTTGTGTTATGACTAACAAGCCTGTTTGGGTTCGATTCTCACTGGCTATGAGTGTTTAAATTAATTTTTTTTAAGGAATAGAGATGTGCTTTTTTAGTTTTCTTTCTTTACCCAAACCCAAATGGAATGCATTTTCCTTTTCCTCTTACTTTTTTTTACTTTAAGTTTTAGTTTTTGTTTGTTATTTTATGTTCTTTATGATTCAAAGCTTTTTTATCAACATTGAAGTTATTAGTTGTTTTTTTTTATTAGTTATAGTATTTGCAATTTACCCAAATAAATCGGATTCCGTCATCTAATTTTATTTTATTATAATTTTTCGATTTTTTTTTTTTTTTTACACTTCTTTAGTTTTTAAAAATTATTCTTGCTAACTGTTCCTTTCCATTGCATTAAAAATAAAATGAGCAACAGCACATTCATTCACATTCGCTTCAGCGATTTTGGATGACCATCTTTTCTTTTAATTGATTAGTGAATTCGATTCTTGTGGTCTTGTAACAAGAAACTCAGCCAAGGAAGCTTTAATAATCAACAATCTCATCATTCATTCACTGATAACTGGTTTAAAATTCACGTTTTATTTAAGCAGAAGCTACATAAATATTCCCTCGGGAAGTATCCAAGTTGCTTTGTTTAGTTTTTTTTTTTATATATTTTTTCTAAATTGAGAGAATCTCTCTAGCGACTATTTTCCCCCCTTTTATCATTATCATGTAGAAGATACATAACAAAGCACAGTAGTCAAAAAAAAAAAAAAAGATTACGCATGAAACTAGTTTGTTTTAATGCTCCTTCATTTTAAAAAGTAAAAAAACATAAAATAAAGTTCGCAACTTGAGAATTTGTTAACACTCATTTATGTGCCATGCGTGATACACTCTTAGGCGATCATGTATCTTTCGATACATGACTGACGAGGCAGATTTTTCCCGGAGTAGACCAGTTGCCATCCAAAAGGATTCATACATTTCCCAAAGGGTATTTTCATGTAAGTGAATGTAATGGATTCAACTGGAATTCGAACTCGGCTGTCCGATTCCTCAATCCGAGCCGCTATCCATTACTCCACTGTGCCTCTGTAAGTAATGCTTAGATTCAGCTAAAATTCTTCTTTTATATGGTCTACCCATTAAAGACATTGATGATCGTGGCTCTCCACAATTTCCTGTCTTTTTCATAGCTCTTAGTAAATTTTCTCTTTTTGTTATATCTCCTAAGTTCTCTTCTGCCACCCATTTATATAAGCTCGCTAGGTAGCTTATGCGCTGTTTTCCTACTTCCTTCAATATGTCCTGTGAATGTTAAATTTTCCAAGCCCTCTTTCCTTATAAATTTCAACTGTCTCTTTCAGATGTTAAGTAAAAATAATAAATAAAACCACTGTACTGTAACATTTTGATGTTTTTGTTAATTTGAATTTTTTTTAATATTAATCTTTTTTTTATTATAACTACATATTTTTACTGTATATTTTTCTTCTTTTTTTGAAAACCGTTCCTGATCTCAGGAGGAGATTCACAAAGGTAATTAAATTATTTTCTCTCTACATTTTGTCGAAAATCTCAACCCAAGAAAAAAAAAATCTGTGATGGTGCAGGCTAGGGAAATGAGCAAAGGTACTTACCTTAAGTTGCAAAAAAAATATCTACTTCTGCAACATAGCTTCTCCGTTAGATAATTTGCGTAGTATAACAAAGGGTAAAAAATGAGGGAAAAACATTTCATTTATAACCACTTCAGTGATCACATGATAACAAGTCATGAGACCTTGTAACTATAAAAAATTTGTCAAAAAAAAGGTAACGACTTTTAGTTGATCAGAACAATCCAGGTAAGTACCTTACTCTTCCCACCTGAACTGTTAATTTTTCCACAATTTGCTATGTTGAAGTTCAGTTTTTTTTTTTTTCATAATTAGTTTGTAGGGCTTTTCTAAGAGTAGATAGGATATGTGAGTTAAATGTTATGATCGTTATCAGTGTGGGAAGTGAAATCAGTAAGCTGAATTTAAATTCCAACTTAAATCTATTGAATTATTCATTGTGTTCACTTTTGCGCTAATACTCTTTGGAAAAGTATAACTGCTCCTTTCAGCTTTAGATTAAATATAAAAATTTTATTCCCTACCAAATCTAAGTTCTTGTGTCAGACACAAAAACTTAGTCTAGTCGGAATAGTAAATCATAATGGGCATAAAATTACAAAACAAGACTGGACCACTGCGTAAAATTTTAAAAGGAACAAAACATATTTACAATTCCGAAAAAGGGTACTAAGTTTGCACAAAAATTTCCTTCTCTGTGCCTATTAAGGCAGGATAACAATTTCTGTTAAAAGGATTACTAGCAAAAAATGGAAAGACTTACAGCTTGGAAAAAGACAAGGATTTTGAAAATAACAAGAGAAAAACAATGCAATAAGGCCGTAAAAAAACAAAAGTACTGCATTAAAAGACCTACTTTCACTGACCCCTTGAGTGTTTCTGGGACACCATAATGTTAAGAGTCCCTTTTAACTTCACACAGTTTGTACTTGGGAAAATTTCTTAGAAATCTTTTCATTCATGGCTGTCCAACCACAGAAGAATTTTCACTTATGGTCTCTCTGCAGCTGGTTGGTAACTGGTGCCGCCTTTGATGTTCTTTTCTTATGTCAAATGCCTTTGATGTTGATGATCTGCCTTCTCCTCTTGCTGTCAAAAATCTTCTTCTCACATCTACTAACCTGAGCACTATTTATTTTAAAAATTAGGCTCACACCTGCCCAACTATTTGGGATGTTACAAGTGCTTGAGAACACATCTCACATTGGTTTATTAAAAATTAATTTTTCGTATAAATTGACGTAATTTATATGAAAAATTAATTTTCCATCAACTGGAAATGGATCCTTCACAAAATTTGGCGGGTTCTAACTGTTGAGCCAAAAAGGTCATGAAAAATGTAACAATTTTTACACAAACCATCTGGCCTTCATAAAAATACACTTCTCTAAAAAACGTGTATTAAAAAAAAAACCTAGACGATTAAATATTTAAACAGGTCAAGGATACCAAGTACAGTTGGTTTTACTATAGTGCATAGCTTAGTACTATAAATTTTCATTAACATACAAAATACTCCCACTATTTTAAAAACAATTTAATGATTAAAATAACAAATACTTATTTAATAAAAATATTGTTTTTTTGCATATCTTTAAGTTTTTATATACAAGAATCCAGTTTACCCTGCATTTGCAAGAACTATAAACAAATTACAAGGCCAAACACTTCAAAAGTTGGAATTTGGCCCCAGAAATATATATTTATGCATGGCCAGTTGTATGTTGCATGCTCAAGTGTAAGAAATCTTAAGAATTTATTCTTCACTGTTAAAAAGGAAAAAAAAAGAAATTTCCTAAAAAATATTCACTATTTACATTATTCAGACTATTGTCCTCATCTTTGTCACCATATTTATTACAACGTTTCAGCCGTTGTATGCTCCGGCCTTCTTCAGATGATTGGAATGTCAAACTGAACCCTTTATTTCACTCACTTGGGTAGACTGTTCTAGTTCCACGTGCCATGTCTAAAATATTGTTTACTATGATTTTTTTTTAAGCGTTTCACCCCAAGCATGGCGGGAGGCCACTAGCACGCAAGGGGTTACAGAGAATTGGAGTGAGATCAAATAGGAGTGATAGAAGAAAGGATAAAGAGAAGGATAGGAGATAGATCACGGCATCTGGAGACGTCGATTGACATTACATTTGAATAGTTGGAGATTATAGCCATCAGGGAAAGAGGAAAATGGGAGGGAGTTCCACAGGCGAGACATGAAGCTATTGAAGTAGAAGAGATGGCTACATTTAACAGTTTTGACAGTGAAAGGGTGTGAGCGGGATGCCAGCCTAGTAGAACGCTGAAATTCATAAAGTCTGGGAACCAGTGATAGCAGCTCATCAGAGCAGTTACTATGAAAGTATTTGGAAAAAAGACAGAGGGAGGCGATGTCATGTCTGTGAGAGAGCAACTGCAGACAAGATGCCAGATCAGGGCCAATTACATTGCATCCTATAAAATTAAATTAAAGAAATTATTAAACTGCGAAGTGGGGTTTTTGTCAAAGTATTTTTCCAAACAAATCAGCTTCTTCAAATTTCATCAATTAATTTGTGAACTTGAATGAAATGTAGAGTTTATAAATCTCAAAAGAAATGTTAGCGATAACTTCAACAATACTAAATACACACATCTATGTGTTGCAAAAAAATTCTGGTTTTAAAAAAAATCTGTGGAGAAGACAATGGGAAACTACTCCACTATCTTTCCCAAGATGTCATGACAATTCAGATAATAAAGGAATGAAATCTGTGGAGAACCATGATGGCCTATTTCCTGAAGGGATAAGGTATTTTAAAAAAGGAAAAAGTCTAAATGATGATTAATTTTATTATAGCACATAAAATAAAAGTTCAGTTATTTTCTAATATTAAATAATTTCAGTTTCATATTTTTCAAAATTTTGAAGTAAATTCTAAAGACCCGATACAGCAGTCCTGGGGAAGGCCAAAGAATTTATTGACCAGCACACACTGTTAAAAACAACGAAGATATAGACAGTAGCCCCTAAATATGTATATGAAATGAACAAGAGTTCAGTAAATATCAATGAATGTTATTTTAATTTAAAATTTTCCAAACCCCAAGAATATCTGCATTGTTCATTTGTTAGATTCTGTTTTCTTTTCATTTTCATTTTATATTTGACAGAATTATCTGAGATGACTTTTGAAGAATTGCAAAAATTTAAAGACAAAGTTGGAATTAATGTGTAAGTTTTGATCTTGTAATATTTTTGACATTAGTATAATAAGAAAAGAGACAAAATAATTATTTGTTACTATAAAGCCAGTAATTGGGACTGAAAATTACTTTATAAGAGTAATTTGACTCCAGGCAGAACATGGGATAGGTGCTGCTAACTTCTGAGGTTATTAGAGATTATCACAAGTTAATTAGGGTCAAAATTGATATTTCTAGCAAAATTGTAAGCATGTATATACACAATGATTTAAAAAAGAACAGGCATTACTTTTTGACTAACTCTTGTACCAGAATTTAAAAGTTAAGAAACTATTTTGAGGATGAGATCTGGAATCCTGTGACTTTTCTGTTCATTTTAGTATGTTTTGTGTGCTACTATTAAATCTGTTCTAATTAAAAAAAAGAAAAAAAAAGCAGGTATTACTTTTTGACTGACTCTTGTACATTTGAGTAACAATTATGCCATTTGCCCTGTCAGCTGGGGCTTCAGAGTACACTGGCTGCACCTCTGCAGAGGGGTAAGACAACCCCCCTCAACTGTGGCGTCCTGGGTATGACGGTAAACTACATCCGCATCCTAGGTAAGACAATAAACTATATCCAACAGCAAAGCTTCTGATCAGGAAGTTTTGAGGAGCATGGAACGTCCTCTTAAATGCTGGTGTTCCCAGGTTCACCCTGACTCTGGATGGTTGGCACCTATTAGGGTCCCAACTATGGGCAAATAGTTAACCCCCAAACTGGGGTCAAAACACTATAGAAGTGTAAAAATAGGTTTTAATGCTAAGAATACATTTAATTAAATGACACATTGAGGTTGATATGCCATAAACCAAACCAAACCAATTATTGCATGCTTGCATCAGTGGCGAAGGGTGACTTGAGAAACAGGGCATGCAGTCCATTTTGCAGGCTAATTGCCAAGGTGATGAGGGAAAAAGTGAACCTCACTCTGTACCTCTCGGATAATTATTTGCACTCCCACCCTCCCCACCACCACCATCAGTGAATGTAATGTGAACTAATTTTACTGTGAGAAAATACACTTCTACCAACAGACCTGATGCCCTTCTCCACTGGACTTAATAGTCCCCCCCTCTTTACTAATCTCCTGCTGCTGATGATGATGACTGCTATTGGTTATGAGTGAAAATAATAAAACTTAAAAAAATAATGAGTTATTAAAATTTATTTGTAAATCAATTCAATTCATTTCTTTCTGGCAAATTCATTGATCACTTTGTTGTAAAAAGTATCAGCATCACCCTTTATCTTCATCTTCTTCAAAAGGTCTTTATTCATGAAAATGAAAACCAAATTACTTAATCACTCTTCACTTTGGAAACACCTCATATAATTATTTACATGTTTTAGTGAAGAAAACAATCTCTCACATGAAGCAGATATAGCAGGTATGGCCAGAATCAGACATACACAATTTTATTTTAAGAAATATTTAAATTAGTTTGTTATCGCTTGACAGCAGGTATCAGAAAATGGTGTTGATTGATGACTGGAAAAGTGAAAATTCTTAATTTTGACATAAATTAATATTGTTTTAATTACCAAAATTTTTTTTAAAATGAAGTTCAACTTTTCTTTAAAATAACACCAACACTAATACATGAAATTTGAATTTAAATACTTTTAATTTAATTTTAAAATTAGGAATTGCAGTTAATTTTTTAAAATGTCCTTTAACAAAATTTAACATGTTTAGTGAAATAATATATAATACTATCAAGAAATCTTTTTGCATAACTTTAAAAAGCTAATTTTGAACATTTAAAATTAAATCTTAAGGCATTAAAATAGATGGAAAAAAAAATAGACTTTGCCAGTTGCTCCTTTTTCACTTCCCATATGAATTGGTCAAAAACTTTTTGGGTAATGGTCACATGACTGAATCTGGGTCTTAAGAAGGGGTCAAGTATACTCTTCATGGTTAAAACTTTTTAAAGGTCAGTAAAAAAAAAAGAAGAATTTTTGATGTGATACTAAAGTCATCAGACCTTCCATATATACTCTTCAGAACCGAATAATACAGATTGTTTTGTCTAAATCTGTCCGACTATAAGTCCTTTGAATAGGCAAGTTTTCGATTTCAGCCACACACAATAAAAACATCATCACTTCAGTAGAAAGTATCTGCTGGCTTAATATGGCTGGAAAGCAAGCAAAAGAATTTCTGCTTTTCAGTGGCTTTCTCTCTGTGACAGACACTTTATTATTCTGTCTCTCTTTTACATGCACCCAGTTTGAAGGGAATAATAAAACTGGGAAGGCTAAAGCCACAGCTTTTTCTAACGCAAACAAAAGAATTCTAGCTAATTACTGTATCAGGCTGTGCATAAACATATTTTTACTCTTGGAGAAATTTATACAAAGAGAATAATCCTCTTTTTTAATGAGTGAAAAAACATTGAATTAAATTTCTTTATGCAGGTTCAACAAAATTTATCACAAATCTGGAAAAGCAAAGAAGAAAAAATTTCAAAGAGAAAACAAAAACAGGTGAGTTTATTTTTGTCATTTGTAGAAAAGTTTTAGGGACAAATATGTAGTGTAGTGGTTATCAGTGTGGAATTGGTAAGACAAGTTCAAATTCTGGCAGAATCTGTTGCATTCTATAGTTGGTCATGGTTAAATGTAATTAGCAGAAATACCCAAAAAACAATTGACAAAATTTGCAATGTCAATAAGAGAAAGAAAAAAGAACAGGGCAAAAATAAAACTAAGCAAACAATATATGCAAAACAAAAGTTAGCAATGCAATTATAATGAGGCAAAAAGTTCGCAAACTATGAATTGTGTTAACACACAAAGGGGTACAGACAAGTGATTGCAGTGTTCTGACTTCAAGACAAGAAAGAACAAGAATAATGCAGGTGAGACCGAGAAATGACCTTTATTATTGGCTAGAAAGAAATCCCAGCATACATCAGTTTGGTTTGTCTATAAATTTGAGGAGAGGGGAGTTTTGTAGTCATAACCAACTTTTGTACAAATACTCTTGGAAAAGGCATGACTCCATCTATCCCTTTCTCCAACTATTGGTTAACTAGCAGCTTAGACTGGCCGTTCTAGCCTTTGGTGGCAACCAAACTAGGAGAACAACTTTGAATTCAAAATCATGTCGTATGCAAAAGGAAATCACTCTTATTGTCTCTCCCAAGAAATCATGGCAATTCACAGATAATAAAGAAAAGGTATTTATGGCAAGCCATAATTACCTATATCTTGAAGGGACGTAACAATTTAAAATATATTTGTAAACAGTAAATAAAACTAAGTAAGAACCATATTCATGGCATATATGGCCTACTTTTTTTCTCAAAAATGTTTGAAAAATGTTCTCTTGTTGTGTCTTATTTGTAGAGTTGAGGTATTTGGTAAGATCATATTTCTCCAGACACTATAGGCAACCCCACTGTTGTTATTAAAAAGATTTTTCCTGTTGTCCAAATTGCATGTTTTGTCTGTGTTTTTTTTTTGTTTTTGTTTTTCACTCCACATTTCAATATTAAATTTATTTTACTAATAAATTTATTAAAATTATTTTTCTTGATATTGCCTGTTGAAATCGGGTGAAAGATATTTTTGAAACAATAAATAGGAAAATGATTATAGAAAATACGGAAGTTGATATAGGTTTCATTTCATCATCATCAAATCGAGAATTCTTCTCTGATTCTCCTGACTCGTTCCTTCCAACCATCTCTGTCAGACATTACTGTCGACAGGTCCTCCAGATGCCATCCAGAGTCATCTACAAGTTGGTCAATGTAGATATGATGAGGTCTTCCTACTGATCTTTTGCCATGCAATAGGTTCCATAAGAGGGTGTCACTCACAAGTTCTGACTTACTTCTCCATGAGTGACCAACCAGACGAAGCCTTCTCTCTCTTAATGAAACTGAGATAGGAGGAAGGTGTCCATACAGGCATTTCTTTATTGGGTGTTTCTTCCAGGTGATATCCAATGCAACTTGTAACATCTTTGTGTATGTTCTGTCAAGTGATGCTTCTTGGTATTTTCGTCAGTGTTCATGTTGTTGAGTCATAGAGCAAGACAAATTCTCCCATGGCCTTAAAGAAGTCCCTCTTAAGTTTGTCAGAGAGGGAGAATTTCTGGATGGTTCTCAAACCTTCAAGAACACCTCAGGCATTGTTCCAGTTAGTAGAGAACCATAATACAGCTATAGTAGCAGTGCACATAGATGTCATTAGCCATCAAAAAATTCAAATGACAGGTTTCATTTGAATTAATTTTTTCCTTCATTTTTTGTTTCTCTTGCTATCTCTTATATGATTTTTCTTTGCAGTCATAATTTTTTGTCTTTGCTTTCAATGGCAACATTCTTTATTCATTTCAGACCAATGGAAATATCCTCCAAGAAACCTGTTTCCAGGCGTAGGAATGTGATACCTGTCCCAAAAAAGGTGACTGTTTTTTTTATCTATAATATTCTTGTTTAAATTGTGAATTAAAAATAAAATACTATATATAAACATTAAAAATGAAACGCTATATATAAACATTAAAAATGAAACGCTATATATAAACATTAAAAATGAAACGCTATTTATAAACATTAAAAATAAAATGCTATTTATAAACATTAAAAATGAAACACTATTTATAAACATTAAAAATAAAATGCTATATATAAACATTATAAATAAAATGCTATTTATAAACATTAAAAATAAAACGCTATTTATAAACATTAAAAATGAAACGCTATTTATAAACATTAAAAATGAAACGCTATATATAAACATTAAAAATGAAACGCTATTTATAAACATTAAAAATGAAACGCTAGATATAAACATTATATAAAAATACATTTTTAAAACATTTAAGGCTTGTCTAAAATTCTCCATACTTCTTTTTTTAGTATTATTTTCTTAGAATTTATCCTTTATTTAAAGAATTTATTTTTGAAGTATTAGATAACAATATTTCATTTGCTATAATAACTTTTTCAGCAGACCAAGCATAGAAATGAGCACCATTACAGGAGTCTTTGACTAAAGAAACAGACAAGGTTTCTCTAAAATTCCCTTACATGATTGGTCTAGGGTTCATGGCTTAATGGGTAATAAACATTGATTACCTTGTGGCTGTGAGTTCAATTCCTGAGTTAGGCAATGAAATAAATATGCTTCAGTTCAATGGGAAAATAAGAATTAATTATGAAGTACAGTTGAAAAATTTTCAGCCGGACTGAGAAGGGATTCCAGGCAATCCTGGTATTTGGTCAGATTTTGGGAAATGGATCAGGCTGAGAACTTTTCAGCACTCTTGTAATACATGATATCCTCAAACAATGAGAGTGGAATGAAAACAACTATCCTTGTTGATTTGAAAGTGTTCAGTTCAAAATTTCTCATAGAAAAAACACCTGAAGAAATTTGGCAGGTACAACATTGAAGCATAAATATGACAATTAAGATGTGGACACTAATCTGAATAGGTCAGTGTAGTATTATAATAATAATAATAATAATACAGTTTGACCACTTTAATCTGACAATCCCCATGATTCGGCACTTTTTTGAATGAGTTGACATTAGTTTGATGGGCAGCTTGTGGCAGACATGATGAGGCAGAACCTGGGACGAGCACAACTGGTTCCGACTTGCCTTTTCCCCGCCAAAAAAGAGCCCGTATTTGCTTAGCATGTAGGGCTACTGCAGTTGAAATGAAGGAGGGAAAAAAAAGCACTTACCGCCGTAATCCATCCTCGGCCAGATAACATAAAAGAATAAGGGGAGACTTGCATCGCCTTTTTATGCAATGAATATGCAATGCATTATGGGACAGAGACGGAATGAACTATGAGATCGCATGAAGACGCAAGGGATTATGGGTATATGGACAAATATAAAAGCACATAGTTTTTCCCAGTTCGAGAGAAGCTTGGAGTGACGTTCCCGGTTGGCGGCTGGAAAAGTCTGTTTGTGCGATTTTGAGACGGAATGACTAGAGGTTGGATTACCAGTTGGGAGAGCTCGAATTTACTCGTTGGTGGCCGTTTTTCTTTTTATTTCATCACACAGCTACAAGGGTAGCTCCAAACATTGTTTACAACTTCTGCAGCCAACAGTAGCAGGGTGTTTTGGTGATATGGTCATGCTCACTTCTTATATATAGCTGCATATTTACTCATTCAAGATAATAAGTATATATTATTTTTTGGTATTAAGCTTTTCTTTTAGCCTTTGTCTTGCATAAAACAATAAAAACCTTGTTTAGAAGCATTCAGGATAGTTTTATTTCCTGTTTTAAGCTTTTGATAACACAGCCAATATATATATATATATATATATTTGGAACTAGCTTAAAAGCCACTCTATTGGGTGGCATTTAAGCTAGCTCTTGCATAGGACTCTTCATGTATGCCTTCTGCTTGTTTAGGAGTTTCAGAGTCTCTAAATTTTTACATATTCTTAGCATTGGAAGCTCTCCTGGCTGTAGTTTGATCTGGGTTTTCATTTGAATGGGACTTTCTCTTCCTCGCTGCAGCCTTGGCTCTTTTGATTTTAATCTGGTCCTGTGTTGGCGGAGATTTCTTTTTGATAGGCATACTGCTGCAGTATGCGATAGGTAACAAACTACACAAGAACTCAAAATTGGTCGCTGCAGTATTGCATTAATATTTAAGCTTGTCTTTTAAAAGTTCAACAATAATTCTTAATTTAAAGACAATTTGATGTACTTAAGTCCTTACTTTCCATACAAACAATTATTTTTATTTCATGGATTAATTTCACAATCAACTTCAATTATTCCCAAATTTATTTCCAAATTATAAAAATTGTTATCATACAAAAAAATTTGTCACAAAAAATGACATAAAAAAGTTGCCGAAAAACAATCGCAGTAATGAAAAGTTGGGAATCCAAAATTTCAGGATTGCAGGTCCAGATCCAGCCTGGAATGTTTTTAATTTGTTCACAGAGTCAGTCTGATTTCGCAATCAACTTCAATTATTCCCAAATTTATTTCCAAATTATAAAAATTGTTATCATACAAAAAAATTTGTCACAATAAATGACGTAAAAAAATTGCCGAAAAACAATTGCAGTAATGAAAAGTTGGGAATCCAAAATTTCAGGATTTCAGGTCCAGATCCAGCCTGGAATGTTTTTAATTTTCTCACAATCAACCTGATTCCTAAATGGTGTAATATGTTTGGCTACGGCTTCTAGGAGTAAAGTTGAAAAAGTGTGACACACATTTGCACTTATTTATGGCAAGACTGTTTACATAGGGGATTTTTAGAGTTGATTTTTGTGGTCCAACAGTGGCCTTGTCATAAGGGTGCCTAATTCAACAGGTCAGACTGTAATTCTAATAATAATAATAATAAATTTTTAATTCTTTGATAAAACATTCACATTTTTTTATCTGTGTATTTATTTTTAAAACATTTAATAACATTGATAATCTCTTTGCTCTCATAGAAATAAAATTGTTCAAAGACTAGAATTCAATAAATTATTATTCAATTATCAAACATTATCATGCAATTATCTGTTCAAATACTAGAATTCAATACATTATCATGCAATTATCTGTTCAAATACTAGAATTTAATACATTATCATGCAATTATCTGTTCAAATACTAGAATTTAATACATTATCATGCAATTATCTGTTCAAATACTAGAACTCAATACATTATCATACAATTATCTGTTCAAATACTAGAATTCAATACATTATCATGCAATTATCTGTTCAAATACTAGAATTCAATACATTATCATGCAATTATCTGTTCAAATACTAGAATTCAATACATTATCATGCAAATACTAGAATTCAATACATTATCATGCAACTATCTGTTCAAATACTAGAATTCAATACATTATCATGCAATTAAATGATAACCAAGGTGATACTTATCAATATAGGTATCACCTTCATGATAATGTATTGAGGTGTGAAAGCCTGTTAAAAATATTTTGGTTGTTTTGGCACAAATATTAGTATTACAGACAGATGGTTCTCATTATGTAATTCTAAATGGTTATTGGTACAGAAAGTGAATTTAGCAAGCCAGGTTCAAATCCTATCGTAGTCTGTTGCATTCATTTTGAAGTAGTGCCCTTGAGAAAGACATGAATTCTTCTTCTCCCCTGTAATTATGGGTTCGATAGCAGAGTAGACTGGACTCTCTATCCTTGGGTAGTAACCAACTTAAGAGAAAGAAAAATAAATTCCCAAACCGTGGAGAATGAAATGGAAAACCACTATCTTTTTTTAAGAACAATTATGGTAATTAACAGATACTAAAGTAAAGGAATTTATGGGAAATCAGGGTCACCATGAAGGGGCATGGCATTAAAAAAAATCATATATTTGCTTAAAAATATATTTAAAATTTTAAAAAGAAATTTTGAAAACAAGGTGAGTGATAGATTTATTGCGTTGTCTGGAAAGTTCATCCCAATTTTTAGTTGTTCATCTTCCAACATGTTAAATTTATCAACAGATATAATATGCTTACATTTCTGATTAGAGCACACATCAAACTATCTCTTACAAAAGAAAGTTTAAAATTACTGCAGAATTTGTTACAGCTTGGCTGGGATATGTTACCCCACCCACCATATTCACCAAACATTGATCCTTTGGATTTTCATTTATTCAGGTCCTTGCAAAATAATCTCAATGGTAAAAATTTTAATTCTTTGGATGACATAAAAAAAACACCTTAATGAGTTATTTGACAAGAAACCACAGAAATTCTGGGAAGATGAAATCTTTACATTGAAGGAAAAATGGAGAAAGGTTGTGCAACAAAATGGTTCATATTTAGTTGAATAAATATTTAATGGCATAATTTTGTGTTTTAATTTCCCGTAAAAATTGGCATTAACTTTTCGGACAACCCAATATATTGGGTAAATATTTTTTTTTAGTTGCATTACATAAATATTTTTATGTAAGTCAAACGAAGAGTTACTTCCCTTGCATCAATCTTAAACCTTTTGTTCCAAATTATGGAATCGATGTAACTTCAAATTTTTAAGTGAAACATTATACTAGTATTTTACTTGTTTATGTATAAGACCAAGGCTGGATTATCATATAAACCACAGCCTAGGGTCCCCCAAGCTTCGTTATAATGCTGGTTATAATATTTTTTTTTTTTTTTTTACTACGGTTGTGTTGAAATATTTGCAATAAATAGTAAAATAGTGGTATTTTTTAAATATTTTTATTGGCAAACAAATGATTGCTATTCTAGTTTATTTATAGAATTTGCAATAAGTTTACTTCAAGCTATGTAAATGTCGCTAAAATATATTTTTTACAAATACTTTCACAGTAATTGCTCCGAGGAGCTGCTTTCACTGGTTCCTAGGCCTCATGAATTTAAACGTCCTACGAGGCTGGCATCCCGTTCCCACCCCTCCACCGTTGGAACTGTTAGATGTAGGCGTCTCTTCTACTCCAATAGCTTCATGTCTCACACATCTCGCCTGTGGAACTCCCTTCCTTATTCTTGTTTCCCTGACAAATATAATCTCCAACTGTTTAAGTGTAACGTCAATCGACATCTCCAGTTGCTTTGATCTATCCACTTCCCTTCTCCACATCCTTTCACCTTTCATTCCTATCGGCTCTCGCTCCACATCCTCTCCTTTACCACTCCTATCTGCTCTTCCTCCAAACCTTCTGTAACCCCTTGCGTGCTAGTGGCTTCCAGCCTTGCTTGGGGTGATAAGCTTAAAAAAAAAAAAAAAAAGGCTAGTTAGAGGGTGGATCCATCTGAGTTTGAGGAGAGCTCCATAATTTCATTCGCCTAGGGGTCCCCTAATTTCATAATCCAGCCCTGTAAACAGACCTTTATAATTTCTCTTCTTCATCCCTATTTATTCTTGCAATCTAATGAAGAAGAATACGAATAGAAGAGAATACTTATGGAAGCAAAATGGATTCAACTTCCATTGTAGCATTCATTCATTCATTCTTCCTTTACAAGTCTGATGCCTAAAAAATTGAATTCTTGCAGTAGACCTCAGGAAAGTAAACATCAAAAGGAACCAATAGTAATAACAGATACGTTAATCTAATAATGAATTAAAACACAGACATGTGACTGTTTAAAATATGTAGTTAAAACAAGAGTAAAAAAACTGAATTTTAATACAAAAGAAAAGAAATTTATTGGTTGCTGCTCCTCAGCTAATCAGAACTCGATCAAGGGATAAAATAGTAAATGTATGTACTCTTTCTCTTTCATTTTTCATATTAAATGTCAGTTTGTTTTTTCTCTCTTGTTTTAACTACATCTGTATAATAAATGCAAATGTCAATGTGTCACACTTTTTCAACTTAAAGGGACACAACTCTTTAACTTTCAATAGCTCATTTCAAATGAAAAAACTTACTGTTCTCAAATTACAGTGTTTGAAAATAAAAGTGTCTGGATTTTCAACTCTACTCCTAGAGGCCATAGTTCAACATCCGTGAGCAAATTAAAAACATTCCGGGCCGGATCTGGACGCATAATCCTGAAATTTTGAATTTACAAGTTTTAATTATTGTGATATTTTTTTTTTTTTTTCAACAAATTTTGGAAATAATTGAAATTAATTGTGAATTCCAACAAAAGTCACCCATGAAATGGAAAGTAAGGACCTACGTACATCAAATTATTTTAAAATTAAGTGGTGGAGCAGAAGAATTATCATTAAACTTTTAAAAGGAAAGCTTAAATATTAATACAATACTTAAATGCAGTGATCAATTTTGATTTCTTCTGTAGTTGATTGTTTCCTATCACATCTACTCCCCACCCACCTATTGTGATGAAGGCCCAATCAAGAGCCCTCTGCAGGAGCTAGCTAAAATGCTGCCTGATAGGTCAGTTTTTAATCTAGTATTTTAAATATTTGTGTGTCACATGCCATTTAACAAATTTTGTACCACATAGAAAATTTTCATATGTTAAGTTAATTTGTTTTTGGATATTCTTATGATGAATATAGATAAATTCTATTACTGATAAATTATTTTAACAAAATGATGTACTCTAGTTGTAGAAATATATTTTTAAGAGTAAAGTTGATATCTCAGAAGTCATGATTATATGTGGAATTTTCAGAGGCCCAGCTCATTGTTATTATTAGGAGATAAAAAGTAAAATTAATGCAAAATTAATAATTAACAGATTTTGTCTTGAACAGATAATTTATAAAGATTCTTAGGTTGAATAAAGAATTTCTTTTGTTCAAACTTGAAACTGGCATTCTCTTATAAATTGTCTGTTGTTTTTAATAAAATAGGACTATAAAAAATTTTCAAATGCACACACACATACAGACTGTGACCTACCAAACTCCATCTGAAAGATACTCGTAGAAACTACAAATATAATCTCCTCGTCCACATGTAAAAAAAAAAAAAAGATAAATATAATGGAAGCACTAATAAGAAAGGAAAATCCAACATTCAATAACATCAACTATGAACACTGCCAAAATATGCTGACCATGTTTGGAAAATAAAAAATATTCATATAACTCTAGATACATACATAAAAAATCTATATATTCAGTTAAAAGTAAAAATAAAATCATCCTTGGTAATTGCTAAACGAATAAGCAAAAGTGCTCTGACCTATAGAACATTTGGGCAATTTCTACATAATGTTGCCTTCTGTGTCATCTCGCGATCCCCACACTATTAATAAAAATGGTATCAACAAAAAGGGTCATTTAATTTTGGTATTTGTTTTATTAACCCTGGCAGCTTGGATTCTAAAAGGCAGTAGTAGGACTGATAGGGATGCTTGTTGCACATTGGTTCAGAATCTCTCTGTGGGTGGTATTAACTGGTTGCAAACCTGGGTGTGGGAGGCATATCGATATGTCAGAATTCTCAAGACCCTCTGTTGAATTTGTGTCATTTTTTACTTATATTCAAAACCCAGATAAAGGCAAATCCACCGCTGTCAGAATGTCCTCCACCCACAGTCACTCTGGCCAATCACTGACCATTCTGAACCTGGTCTTTGCGTTCTGTAACAATAATTTATATCCAGAAAAGAAAAAAATTATACAAACACAAGAAAAATTAAATAGAT
Source organism: Acanthosepion esculentum (assembly GCA_964036315.1). Lineage (NCBI taxonomy): Eukaryota > Metazoa > Mollusca > Cephalopoda > Sepiida > Sepiidae > Acanthosepion > Acanthosepion esculentum. The sequence goes on from OZ038507.1 coordinate 88,056,249, forward strand.
CCTATTCAGTCATTTTTAAAAAACTGTGTGTGTGTGTGTGTATACAGAGTGTTGCAGCAAAATCCGACACTTGACAAAAAGAAAACGAAATAGGCAATAAAAACAGAAGTTATATATGCAGAGAACTGACAGTTTATTAAGCAACAGTTAGTTACATACTACATTATTTTTCAATGTAACTGCCGCCAGCGACAACGACCATCTCAAAATGAGTCACATGCTTTGGCGACCATGTTGATAGTGGCGTGTTGTGGGCGTGCATGTTCGTTTTGGCCTCGATCATGTCCCAGAAGAAATAAGCAATGAGGCTACAGTCAGATGAGGAGAGCGGCCACAAGTCCGGTGATCAGTGGTGAGGAACATTGTTGAGCAGCCATGCCTGGGTCGTCTTGGTCTTGTGTGCAGTGAGGGGGGCATCATGCCTCCGTTCTTCTTTCAAAAGGGCCTGATAGTCACCACTGAGATCTACCAGGAGGTGCTGAGGAGCGTGGTGAAGCCCTGGATGGACAAGATCACCGCCGGACGCCCCTACGTCTTCCAGCAGGACTCCGCTCCTGCACACAAGGCCAAGATGACCCAGGCGTGGCTGCTCAACAATGTTCCTCACCACTGGTTGCCGGACTTGTGGCTGCCCTCCTCACCTGACTGCAACCCTCTTGACTATTTCTTCTGGGGCGTGATTGAGGCCAAGAGCAACAAGCACGCCCACAACACTGTCGACTCTCTGAAGGCTGTCATCGTGGAGGCGTTTGCCGCTATGGACAAGGACATGGTCGCCAAAGTGCGCGACTCATTTCGCGACCACCTTGAGATGGTCGTTGCCGCCAGTGGCGGTTACATTGAAAAATAATGTAGTATATCTCTAACTGTTGCTAAATAAACTGTCGGGTATCTGCATATACGACTTTTGTTTTTATTGCCTATTTCGTTTTCTTTTTGCCAAGTGTCGGATTTTGCTGCAACACCCTATATATATATATATATATATATATATATATATATATATATATTTAAGCAATATTATAGATTTAAACAAATAAAGTCTATAGTTTAAAAGCCTTAAAAGCTCAGCCCAATAATTATTGAGAAAAACCCTTTGTTAAAGTAAAAGAAAAAAAAAAAGCCATGTGAATAAACAAATAAATAAACAGATCAAATAGATAATAATGAAACACAACCTTCTCGTCACTCAGCGACCCGCGGCAATGCCAATAAAAATTGCCGTCTGACCAGCCTAACCTAAGATCACTCTTGAAATAGACCCCCCATTGTAACTTGACACACATTTCTCGAAGGGGACTGGTCTGTAGATAAAAATTAATTCTTAGCTCTTTGAACCACCTAACCAAAATGGCCGACACTAGCCGTTTCCATAGCAACTAATGTTCCAATGAGACCGCACTTATAAACACGCGCTAGCGAAAAGATAGCTTATTCCCAAAATCTTGCTTGACAAGGAAGCGGGTCCAGGCACCTTAACTCTACATAACTTCAAAAATTATGTTAGGGGTCTCGGCTCTCGCTTTTGAAACATGAGAACTCTTATGTAATGAAGGAATCATATTTTTAAAAACAAAAAATATTATATTATATATATATATATATATGTGTGTGTGTGCTTTATTTTAGAATATTACATCAAAAACATGTAAAAAAAATTGCTACACAATTGCAGTTGAGCTTCAATGTGAATCAACGCATCTCATCAGGTGGTTTTGCATGACTGGTAAATGAACGATTTATTGAGTTGTTGTGCTTGCATCGAATCACAATTGCAATTGTGTAGCATTTTTTGACATATTTTTGGTGTAATATCCTAAAATAAAGAATATTGCTCTACTTTTTATTGAGCTCTTTTAAATTAAATGCACGGTGGAGTAATGGATAACGGCTTGGATTGAGGAATCGGAGAACCGAGTTCGAATTCCAGTCGAATCCATTACATTCACTTACATGCTAATACCCTTGGGAAAGGTGTGAATCCTCTTCTTCTCCCTCCAACTTTGGGTAAATAGCAGGACAGACTGGGTTCTATAGCCTTGGATAGCAACTGGTCTAGGAGAAGGACAACTCTGAATTCAAAACCTGCGGAGGGTCATTTGGGGACCTTGTGGCATTCGCTGCACCAGGTCCCTGTATTCGTCCCTCCAAAAAGTGTGGATGGCCCTGCACAAAGCCTTCACCACTATAATCAAATCTCATGTGTCGGTGTCGGGCTAGGAACTTTTCTGTCTGACCCTCATACGTCGAATTCGACGGGAGAGTCGATCATATATATATATATATATATATTATATATATATATATATATATATATATATATGTATAGAGAGAGAGAGAGAGAGAGATAATATTAGTGGTCAATATATATATATATATATATATATATTTATGTACATAAATTCCCAAGAGGATAGAATCCAGGTAGAACTCAATGTCTAGGACAGAGTAAGAATATAATATAAAAGGCTTAAACACTAGTATTCCATGGTTATAATTTATTACATTAGAATTGTAATCACGATCCAATTCATCAGAACTACGAATTCAAAAAAACTTTTTGAATTTGTAGGTCTGGTGAATTGGATTGTGATTACAATTCCACTGTAATAAATTATAACCATGGAATATTAGTGTTTAAGCCTTTTATATTATATAATATATATATGTAATTAATACAAGCAAAATGTTTGTCACTTAACTGATTGATGTTACCTTCAGCCTCCCAACTTCAGTGTTTCAGAGATTGACCCTCTCGGAATTACTCCTTCACTCGTCGGGGGTATCAGTTATTGACTGCTTATGCTTCTCAGTTTTTATTTTTTTATGTGCACTTTTCATTGGTGCAAGTTCTTTTTTTTGTGTATGTATGTGTTTTCTTACATGCATCTGTCTGTAGAATGTCATTATTTGTGCTTTTTTTTCACTTAACAATCGCTCCTTAAGCTTTTCTCTTTTCTTTTTTTCCTCTTTCTTTTCTTTCAGTTCTAAACATTTTGATTTGGGGTTTTCTAGACATGGGCTGTTGTTTTTAATTCTAGTAAAAGTTTGTAAAAGTATTTTTGATACACCTTATGTGTGTGTGTGTATATAATTATATATATATATATATATATATAGTGGGTTCTCCTATTGTGGAAGATAAATGAGGATCAGCATTCGATGGTGCATTTTTACACACACACGCACACGTACTCACACTTGTATATAGATATAAGTATGTATGTATATATGGGATTAATACAAATATAAAATTTGTCACCTATATATAAAAACTGAAATGATTATTTGGCTTTTTACTTGTTATAGAGAACTCGCACGATTGACAGTTGTAACTGTGAATTTTAAATTTGAAAGTTAACCTATATAGATAAGCATTTATAAAATAATAAAATAGATTCTTTGTAAGCTGTGCCATCATTCTTATTGAAAGTTCTGAGTTAGGAATTATGAAACTCAGAGTTAACATCCGATAAGTATTGGACTTTATTATTTCTAATTTAATAATGATTGCTCTAAACAACTGTCTATTCATCATGATATACATTAAATCATATAATTTACATATATCAATTTTTGATTTTATTATATATATATATTTGTTATATATATATATATATATATATTGTGTATTTAGGCAATAATCCTTCTTTCATGCTAGTTTCATGAAATATGACAGATAAAGTGCTTTGATGAAGTTTTTTATATAATTTCTCATGTGATCTTATAATTTTTTTTTTTTCAGTAGATAAATTATATAAAAATTGTCCAAATGTTGTTTTTTTTTTTTTCTGAGCGCCTTTTTGTTCATTGAGCCATTTTCAAGGTTGAAATAAATTAACTGTTAACTAGAAATAGATTGTTGTATGTATGTATTTACATAATGTTTCATTTTCAAAACATGATCAACATATTGTGTCCATGTTCATAGTTGATATTGAGTGTTGTTTTTTTGTTTTGTTTTTTTTTTATTAATAAGGCTTCCATTATTTTTAGCCTTTTTTTACATGGAGCCAATGCTATTATATTTGTTACAAATAGGGTCCAGTAAGTTTCCATGAGTATTTAAATAAGACCTAATTGAGCTATGGTCAGAAAGATGAAGTGTAAGTCTTCTTGTCAAACATGTTGTAGTGTGGCCTATATAATTGTTTACAAATTTTGGACATTTAAGTTCATAAATGATATTTGCTCTATTTAATTTTGTTCTAAGAGATGAATTATTATATTTAACAATAATAATTCACCTCTTAGGACAAAATTAAATAGAACAAATATTATTTGCGAATTTATATGTAAAGATAAATTAGATTGTATGTTCAGTGTTGTTTATTTACAAGATCAGGTAATGTTATTTTGTGGGGATATATGTTAATAAAGCATTATTGTTATGTAAGAAATATGTTGATTAGGTAATATATTTCAGAAAAACCTTTTTCTAGAAATTCTAAGCTAAGCTAAACTAATGGTGAGTTTAGATATTAAATCCTTATACACTCATGTTCCTGTTAAAAAAAATGCTTAAATCTCCTTTAAGAAATGTCTAGTAAAATCAAAAATTAACTCTTCCCAATTGATAAACAAATTTCTCACGGTTTACTAACTTATTTAATTAAACTAATTTATTGTTATTCATTTTTCTTTTAAATTGTTTTTATTATGCTTATTTTTGTTGTTTTTATCTTCCCAATATTTTAGCTGGTTCATTTTTCGGTTGTCTTCAGGTGAAATATAAATTGAACTGATGAGTAATAAGCAGTGAATTAGAAAAGAAAATGTCACCTGATATAGACTAGAGAATAAACCATTTCATATACAAAGAAAAATAATTAGAACAATGATGACAAATTGAAAAGCAATAACATTTTTATTGTAATAAAATCTTATCTCAAAAGATTTTTAATTTTTAAATTCGTTTTTCAATTAAATTTTTACTTCAAAGAACTTTTTTTATTTAAAACATTTCTTTCAATTTTGTCTTTCAGTTTTAACTGAAAATTGTTATTCTCTTATTTTTAAAATTTGTTGTTTGCAGATAATCCGAGATCCACGTTTTGATAACCTATCAGGAGAATATAATGAACAATTTTTCAAGAAGGCTTACTCATTTATTGATGATGTTAAGGAAAAAGAAAAAAGGGTAAGCACATTTTTATATTGCTATTTTAGCTTTTAAATTATTTTATTCAGTTGAATGCAGTCTAGAAGTTGTATTTGATGTAGGCTATAGAATAAACTGGAACTTTAGGAGTACCAAGCGTGTGAAAGAAGAATAAGTACGGTCAGAATTGTACAATTATCATTTTTATATACTTTTCTATTTTGATCAGCATGTTCATCTTGGTTTTTTTTATACTCGTGCTTCAGGTCTCTGCTTTCATAGTTGGTAACCATCTTGGAAGAGATACATAGCCTAATGGAATAAAGTGTTGCTTAAAACACATCTGGTTCCCAGAAAGTTGTGAGCTCAATCCCTGCATCTGATAAAGCTAAAAAGTCACCTACTCTAGTTAAGGGGAAGAAATGAACAAGTGATCCAAAGGTGAATAAAACGAGTGAGAATACGAGTTATCTCCACTAAACATGGAAAACTGAGTGAGAACATTCTACTTCCATGGATTGAATAAAATGTTCAGTTTGAAATTCCAAGTTGATTGATTTTTTTTTATAGTTTATCAACAAGATTAAATTACATGAATAATTTAGTTATTTAAAGCTGAAACAAGATTGGATTACAAGAATTTTTTTTTTTTAGATAGAATATGTCCTTCTTTTTTTTTAGATAGAATATGTCCTTCTTTTTTTTTAGATAGAATATGTCCTATTTGTCTCATAGCTGGGAGAAGAGGATGGATTCATACCTTTCCCAAGGGTATTTGTACGTAAGTGACTGTAACGAATCTGACTGGAATTCGGAATCAACTCTCTGATTTCTCATTCCATACCAATATCTATTATACTACTTGCACATCCCTGAAATTCTGAGACAGTTACCAATTATGAAGACAGATGCCTGAAGAAAACCAGAGAGTCCAATAGCTGAAATTGGAGTGAAATTACATATAATCTTTTGGGATTGTTTATTTACTAAAATTAGCTTGGTATGGTACAAGACCATAATAGTGGAGCACCTAGTAAAGCTTGAATTCAGTATTGAGTAAAGGGTTCAGTTCAAAAAAATTTTTAATCATTTCACCCCAAACAAGATGATAAAGCCACTAAGAATCAAGGGATTGCTGAGAGTGAAAGAAACTGAGGAAATATTGAGAAGAAAGGACAATAAAAGAACAGGATTTGAAAAGACAGAGGGTGACTGTTTGTGGTACAGTTCAATTTTGTCGGTTGTAATTGACAGAAAAGCGAGATGCTGGAAGAGAGTTCCACAGGTGAGATGTGTGAGAGAAAAAACCATTCGAATGGAACTTACAGTTATGCTTAGCAATTTCAACTGTAAAATGTTGAGACCTAGCAGCCAATCTAGTATTATGCTTAAATTCATGAAATAGAGGTAGCAAAGAGGAAAGCTCATCAGAACAGTTGCCATGAAAATATTTGTAGAAAATGCACAGGGAAGCTGCATTACAGTGATGGGAAAGTAACTGAAGCCAAAATGCCAGGTCAGCACCAGTGATATTGCAGATTCTTCTTTGGATTTTGTCATGGACCTCTAGATACATCTCTAGATACCTAGCAGAAGCACCAAACCAAGTGTGGCAACAATACATGGAAAAATGATAGACTTATAAATATGTAAGCTAGATTCAGGTGAGAAAAAATGTCTAGCATGACACAGTGTAACAAGCAATTCTGAAGAAGTACACAATGGCTGAAACATTGTAAGTATAACAACCAAGGTGAGTATGCTGGTTCAAATAACAAGGTATATAATAACCAGAATTACATGCTTGGGATATTGGTACATCTGTGAATGGTTGTGGTAGAAAATAATAAGGAAAGTAACACTGAAAAGACCCAATGAAGCAAACAATGTATTTTCACTTCAATAACTTTATCTTTTTTTTTTCTATCTCTCACCAAGCAGACATTCAAGCAGCCAGGAATTAGTATAAAAGCATGAACCATTTATGATTCTGTCTGTCATTTGTGTATACCATATATACTTATGTATCATGCGACTTTTGAAGACCTAATTTTGCAGCTAATTTTACATGAGATATAAAATTAGCGTAAGCACTGCTGGCCCTAGCTACACCATTGACCAAACTCTATATCCATCTACTGTAGTCAAAAAGTACAGCGGTATTTAAAATAAACATGATTTTGATAAAACTGATGTTTTCCTTAATTGTATCTAATAATAAAGCATGTAACATTCACATCTTAGTATCGTATTATAAAATACAAACATAGTGAATATGCATCTTTTCCATTGTTTCGGTTTATAAGATGTTTAGTTGTTTCTCGTTCAGTTGTTTATGGTTATGTACGTTTACACAATGAGTATAGCATTACTAATAGTCTTATCATTCTCTTTTACTTTTTGAACTTATTTAACTAGAAGATGGGATTAAGAGATAGAGGAAAAGAGGTTAATCTTTTGTAATTTGGTCTCTCAAAAAAGGAACTCGCATAATACATGAGATGCATGACAAAATCATTTATTATAAGTGAAAATTTGGGGGGTTGCTCGATAGGCAAGCTCACGTGTTACACAAATATATACAGTAATTTTCCATCTCTTAATGAATTGAAAAAAGGTGTGTGTCTCCGTGTCCCCCTCCGTCAAAAACTATTTCAGTGTCCCCCTCCGTCAAAAACTATTTCAGTGTGCCTCTCCGTCAAAAACTATTTCAGTGTGCCCCTCCGTCAAAAACTATTTTTTGCCTATGTCTTACTTCTGTACATTTTTCTCCATCTTTGCTTTGCTTATAAAAGAATAAGTGGATGTGCAGAAAGTGTAAACAGCATGCTGAGTTCAAATTCCAGCCGAGTTCATTGCATTTACTTTTGCACAAATACCCTCCACCCAGCTATGGGTTAAATAGCAGAGAAGTTTGGGCTCTTGTGTCTTGGTTGACAACCAATCTAGAAGAAGCATAACCCTGAATTCAAAATTGATTGGGGATGATATTGACAACTTCACCTGGTAAAAACTTACTAGCTATAGAAACCACAGCAGCAACACCTATCATGGTGAGGGTGTGGCCCTACACTCCTCCAATGAAGTCTAATGGCACTAAAGAGGGGAGGAAGAGGTATTTGCTTATAAAATCTCTTTTAAAAATTTTTGCTTAAATCGAAAAATAAAGTAAGCTGTTAGAGATAGTATTTGGGGTCCACAATAATATAACCGAAAACAGTTTTTTTTTTTTTTTTTTTTTTTTTTTATCAAAAAGAAAGGATGATTGGTTATTCTTTAAAATGTTTAGATCTAGCAGCAGTGGTAACCACAGGCAAAGCAAATTAAAAAAAAAAAAAACGAGGAAAAACATCCCCTCCCACAATATCACCATTGGGAGATGAAATCTAATTAATGGTTTACCACCCTTGTTAATAGTTACCATCAGTGTGATGTCAGCACAGGTTAAAGTACCCTAATTGTTTGCCCTTTGAAGGCTGTCTTTTGTCATTTGTGTTCTTTATGTATTCTGATAACTAAAAGCAAACCCTTTCTGGTGGTCGGATTATATTTCATTTCTTGAGAAACATTCAGCATTTGCACTGAACTTGAGAAAAGTTCTCTACTCAGCACTTAGTTGACGATAAATCTGCTGAGAATTCAGAAATGCATTTGTTCAGCTGCCTCAAGTAACAGCATCAAATAAATTTTTTTTTTTTCTTTTCAGATTTTAAAGAAAAGACTAAAGAAAGCAAAAGATCCTGAGAAGCAAGAAAAAATCCATTATATTCTTAAACGAATGGTATTTTTTATCTTTTCATTTTTTTTTTATTCTTGGTTATTGTTGAGGGGGGGGGGTATATATAATTATTTTTTCTTTATATTATGTTGAAACAGAGTTATGTTTTTGAAATTGGTGTTTACAACTAAGTGTTTTGTCATTATTATACCATGACAAGTATGTAAATAGAAATCTTTGCCAAAATAAAATTGCACATTGAAGAAATGAGAATACATAGAAATGGTTGATTTATTGAATATTTGCTTAAAAAGAACTTTTATTCACCGCTTATATTTTGTAATTGTAAAATACATTTATGTGTGTGTTTTCCTGTCAACTGTATCAAAGAATGACTTTAGACATTTTTGTTCAATAATTTTATTTATGATTTAATAAATTTTTACCCATTTCATAACATTTTCTTGTCTGTATCTGTCTATATTTCTGAGATGAGGTATTATGTACACTATTTACATTATTCGGACTATTGTTGGCATATTTATTGCAACGTTTCAGCCGTTGTACGCGCCGGCCTTCTCCAAGTGGTTGGAATGTCTAACTGAACCCTTCATTTCGCTCACTGGGGTAGACTGTTCTAGTCCCATGTGCCAAAGACACATGGCACAGTGGATAAAGGCGTTGGTTAGATCCAGTGACAGGACCCAAAGAGTGTGAGTTCAATACCCGGTCAAGGCAGTGGAGAACTTGGAGAGGGGAATTAACAGGAGATAACTGAAAACTGACATTCATTAAACATGGCACGTGGAACTAGAACAGTTTACCCCAGTGAGCAAAATAAAGGGTTCAGTTTGACATTCCAACCATCTGAAGAAGGCTGGAGCGTACAACAGCCAAAACGTTGTAATAAATATGGTGACAAAGATGAGGACAATAGTCCGAAAAATGTAAATAGTGTATTTTTCTTGTCTATAAACATCATCCATAATTTTCAGCAATAAAATCAAAAGGTTCAGTTTTTTGACAGATTTTCCTTTGATTTTTTTTCCTCTTTCTTGTCCTTTGAAAATTAACAGCATTTGAAGATTTGAACATTTTAGAAGTCTGACTATTTTACAAACAAAACAATCCTTTTTTTTTAAATTTTTTTTTATTACTTTTTAAAAGATGACTTTTATCGAGAATTTTTTTATTGTTAAATATTAGAAACAAAAAATTCTGTCACTGCAAGAAATGATTTATTTTTTCTTGACTCAGGAACAACAAAAGTTGGCAGCAGAGCAAGACAAGAAACAAAATACTTTAGAACACAAGTGGCGATCTGAAGAAAAAGGAATGATTCAACAAGGGAAGAAACCGTATTTCTTGAAAAAATGTAAGTTTTTTTTTTTTTTAAATGTTTACTTTATATTTCTCTGTTATTTTTGTTTTCCAATATTTCTTAATCATTAATATATTTATCATAGTCTTGTGATCCACCCACTTTGAAAGGAAAGAGGTTGTTTTCTAAGCAGCACCCATGTTGACCAAAGGCGAATGAGCAGTAAAGGAGTGATGAGGGTTTTTTAGAGAACAAAACTGGAAATGGAGTATAATCCGGTGCTGGTCTATATTAACAGTTATGCTTGGGATCAGGGGGAGTTCTGGTCTGCCCTTGGTGAGAGACAAATTTGTCTGTTGCATAATTTCTATGCTGTCCAATTGTATTGCCAACCACCATGTTGGGATGAGTAGATAGGTGAGGAGTTGGTAGGGGCAAGAGCCGAGTGGCTAGACCAACATAGCTGATGTTATTGCAAGTATCACCTACCTACTCACCCAGATGAGCAGGCTAAGCCTGGAATAAAACATCTATATGGGAAACAGGGTTTGCATTCTTATTCCTTGATGTGGCATTTGTCTTTCATCTTGTTACCTTGTGAGCATGCATCAGGCGCTTGCCCAGCTTTTGATGCACACTAACAAGATCGAGAATCAAAATGCAGTGTTAGTGGAAAGATTGGTCAAAAGTTGCTGTTATGATGATCAAACTTAGTAGCTGTAGATATTCTACATACACTGACTCAAAGTTAACCATGAGCTATAGTTATAGCTCTCTTTATACTAATTACCTATTAGCTAAACAAATCCCATTACATCTCCCTGAATCTTTTGGGTTTCATGCACTGTATGGATCTACAGCTTCTCCTACATTCCCTCCCTCTCTCACTGGTTTCACGAATATTTCTCATTATGGGGGACCTTCATCTAGTTCTTTTATTATCAGTGTCCCATATTTCGTACACTGAGTCTTCCAAATCATCCATTGATTCCTCTGCCTTGATTTCTTGTTCATCTACATAGTCATTCAAACTAGCTTTGCTTTGTACTTCCTCATAATTTTGGCCAACTCTTAACTGGTCTGCATGGGCAACAATATTGATAAGCTGAGTAAAGTGAATACATTGATTCAAAGTTGCCCATGAGCTATAGTTATAGCTCTCTTTATACTAATTACCTATTAGCTAAACCAATCCCATTACATCTCCCTGTATCTTTTGGCTTTCATGCCCTGTATGGATCTACAGCTTCTCCTATAGTTGTATTGTATGTTTACAGTATAATTGGTAACTGATGTTAGTCAAATAACTAATTAACTAATAGCAACTAAAGATGTGCAAGTGGTGTAACATGAAATGTGGAATTGGCTAACAAGTTCAATTCTAGGTTAGTTCTGCCTTTTAGTAAATTTGCATAAAAAGAATCAAAGATAAAGAAAAAAGTGTAGCATCCAAAATTAGCAAACAGACATTGTCATTTATATTTATGGGTGGGGTGATTTAAAAAAAAAACGAGAAACAATTTCCGACAAAATATTCCTTATTCATCTGCTGCTTTGATTTCAAAGTTTTCACGATAATCCGTAGACATTAATTTCACTGTTTTAAAAATCAGGAATGTGTTTGTATATGCTTGATGATTCCAGTTTAATCTTTTTCAAAATGATTCTTAAATTTGATGAAGCTTCCATTTTGTGAGCTAAGCAACATTTCTGCATGCAATCTTGAAAAACTCATTCCCTTCTCTTTCTTCCTTATTTTTTTCAGCGGACAAGAAACTGCTGGAGATTGTTGAGAAATACCAAGAACTGAAAGGAAAAGGCAAAGTGCAGTCATATCTTAAAAAGAAGAGAAAGAAAATACAAAACAAACAGAAACGCTATTTCCAACAGGAAGGAAACACAGAAGATTAATAATAATAATCATAATAATAATAATAATCATAAAAATTGAATTTCACATGTTTGTAAATAAATAAATGGTTTATATTTAACTTTGATTGCTTCCAATTTTATTCAGTTTTAACTTGTAGCAAAATATTTCCAACACTGTTATTTGAAGAAAAACATACAACATAAAATAATCATAAAGTTTATTAAATAATCATGTTAGTATTGTCCAGATCAAAAAACAATTTCAAATGAAGATAATTTTAAAAGGCAGCTTCAGAATCTGAACCCAATGAACTATAATTAAATAAGGAATAAATAGGTAAATGTTTATAAGTTTGACACATTTCACTTTTATTATAGCTTTCTCAGAAATCCTTTTTGAAATGAGGGGACAACCGAGAATGTTACTGTATTTTGAATTATATGCTGCTTGTTTTCTATTGGTCACATAGATATTGTGTATTTATATCTTGGGACATTAGTGTATGTGTGTGTGTGTGTGTGTGTGCACTTGAATTCTAGTGGATGGTTTTTGTGTATCTTGTAGTGTCTGTGTATCAAATTTCTAGCAGGGTGGACAATGGTTACTGACAGAATTAATGCATATGTTAACTGGATTAAATTTACATGATTAATTTTGGAGTAAATTTTATTGTCATGATTGTTTTTATTAATGATGAAAAAATCGTGTATCGGAGAAATTTTTGGCATGTAGTGAGGATGGGTAGATTGGTGCGTGTTTTATGGATAGATTCATTATTTGTAATTTTTATGTATATTGGTAGATATTTAGTGTGTCTCTTGGAGAGAGCATGTTTTTGATTTTATGGTTAACATGATGGAATTATAGAAGTGAATGTGTGAAATTAAGTTATGTCCTCAGCAAATGTCTGGACCTGACATTCTTTAAGTGGATGCTTTATGAATATTGGTGATATGAAAAAGTGCATCTCGTATATATGTTTATTGATGGAAGGATATTAATTCATATTCCTTCTAGATATTAATGTTAATTTTGTGTTGAGGGGTCTTCCCCTTTTTACACAAATGGACTCACCCAGGGTATACATATACTACTACTAGTGAATACCTGAGAGACAGAGAGAGAGAGGTCAAACATAGTCGAACGTCGAAAGGAACGAGTGTACGAACGTTCACAGTGAGCGAGCACATAGACTCAGTAAGAAGTCATACAGCGATACGTCGATACCAAAAACTATATATTTTTCTACTAACCCGCATTCCTGGAACTACTAACCTGTATTACCAGTTTGTATTATTACGTTAATACATTTATTTTCCTATATTCATTCTTGGCGTTTGTTATTATTTGCTACCGGATTTCATCCCGGAATCCACAACATTTTGTTAGATGTGTTAATTTTTCGGGTACAATTTTCTTAAAATAGTGGCCCGTTTTGTTTATGTGTTACTAAGGAGGAGTTTAATGTGTTGAAATTCTCTTTTATGTTTATAGATTCAGGTTTTTAGCTTTCTGGAAGTTTTGCCTATGTAATTCTTCTAGCATTGCAGGTATTAAATTTTATATATCCCAGCTTTGATTTGTGTTTCTCTATCTATAAAAGGCAGGATGTGTGTGTGTGTGTAACAAATGCACGGCCTCAATTTTCGATGAATTTGCACCAAAATTTACATGCACATGCTCCAAGTTAGCACGAAGGCCAAGACTGACTTTGCATTTCCCAACTTCCATCGATAGTGGAAATAATCGATTTTTTTCATGCTTCTACGGTAGTTTTCATGTAGTTTGAAGCCATTTTCTATTGGCCAGCGTGAGAACCAACAACTGACTGACACGAATGTTAACTAGCATGCTAGCATGCAAAAAAAATTGATAGCTGCATTCGTCACAAGTGGGAAAAATTTAAATCTGCATGGCACTTTACTCCAATTGGCTCATTCGCTTGCTTAAACTCAACGTTGATTCTGATTCCGCAGAACTGGGTTGGGTGTGAAAGAGTGTTTCTTGTTAACATTCTTTTTTCATTCGTTTTTTCCAGTTACGAGTTCTTTTTTAAAGCTGATCGTTTTGTGTTCATTTTGTTTAGTTCTTTTTTCATAACAGATTTAATGTTTAGTATAGAGCTTAGAAAAAATTTGCAGTGTGAGATAGGCAAGAAATAAGGCATGTAGAAACATCAGCACAGCAAAGGGCACTCCTTTAAAGGCAAGGAAGGGCAAAATTATTTTAAGTCAAGTGATAGCGATTGCTGTATGAGTCGTACGATTTTTGAATCAAGCACGGGCCATGCTGCTAGTAATGTAATAAAGCTTGATACTGTTGTAATTATATTTAAAAGGTTACAAAATAGTTAATCATGGCACCAATAGAATGAAAGTTTTTTGTAGAACAACTTTTTAATGGTAGCGTTATTTTATAAATGTAGAGAAATTTTCAATGGCCAGAACAAAACTTGCTTTCCCTAAATGTATATTTGTTACTTAAAATCTAACTTCTGTCAATTTTGACTTGATTCCTCAAATCGAGCACTACTGTAGTAGTCGGAGGTGATATAAGAGTAGCAGTGAGAGTTATTGTCTTTCAATTATCCAACAGAACAGTGATTAAAATACAATTTTGGATTCTGTCATAGTTGAGAGATCTCATTTTATTCAGATGCAATGGAATGGAATGAGAATGATGATCAAATAAGGGATAAAGTTTTAGGCAATGTTTAACCTTTGTACTCACAAAAAAAAAGCAGTGGGACAAAAGAATGGTATATTCTCTTGACACCACTATTACTGTATACACTTTTGACTTTGAGTTTTGTTAAAGGCTACATGATTTCTAATTTTATACAGTTTTAGCAGTTAGATTGTGAATCAATCTAGTTATAAAAGTGTGAAAATTGGTCAGAAGCACACACAGGAAAAGAAGAAAAAAAAAACTATATCCGAGTCCATTAGGTCCACTTAACAAAACAAATCCACAATTCTCTCCATGTCTCAATCTCAAATATGCCACTCCTCGTCAGAGGCGAAAATCACCCCTTGAATGAGCGTACCCTGTTTTTATGCACCTGACCCAGCCATCGCTCAGTCACACCCAGAACCAGCCAATAAAAATGACTACAAGCAGCACCACCATTTCTGACAAAATGAAGTGCTGCCTGATTCACCTTCAGTCTGAAGCTCGCCAATTCACCATCTCCACACTCCATTGCAAAACATACACACGAATCTGGCCCTTTTGGATCACTGAGGTAAGTCTCTGCCTACAAAAAAGGCAGCAATAAGAAGATTTAAGTCAAATTAGTAATAAAACAATAGTAATAATGAAGATTATGTCTATAATAATACTGTGGGTACTATTATATTTTCATGACCACCCATTTCAAAGCATCATATATTTACTTCCCAGGTATTAAAATTTGATGCCAAAACTGATAAAATTTTGAGTCTTGTGAATCTTTGATCGATTCATTCATTTTTTACAGCTTATCAACACTTCTTTAAACTCAAGAAATATTTTTACATTGTAAGAATTTTTTTTTGAGTCAATAACAGTTTAGTGATACATGTTTTACTAATTAACCCATAGCTGGGGAGAAGAGATAGATTCATACCTTTCCCAAGGATATTTGCACGTAAGTGAATATAACAAACAACAGGAATTGAAACTTAGCTCTCTGATTCAAAATTTTAAGCCATTATTCATTACACCAACCACCCATCAACTCTTACAGCAACTGGTATTCCCAAGTAGTCACCCAACTAGGTACTGACTAGGATCAATGTTGCTTAACTTTGGTGATTGTATGGAACCAGTGTTTCAATGTGATGTGGCTCAAAGTCTTGAATCTTTGATTCCAGATAAACTCCATTGTATCACAATTTGTTGGTTCATGAATTACTTTATTTTTTTTCATTTACATCTTTGCTAGTGTGTTCATGTGATTTATAATATATATTTTATATATATATATATATATATATATATATATATATATATATATATATATATATATATATATATAGAGAGAGAGAGAGAGATTTATAATATATATATAGTTGCATCAGTGTCAGCGTCAACAAATTGGTATTTATGATGTCATGCTTTCATGAGCCAAACCAATTCTATTTGATTATTAGCAGCCCACATACAGGATTATATAGTTGTGCCAGATCTATCCACTGTTGCATGATCGGAATAAATATTGTATATAATATGATATAATATATGTTATATTGGAATAAAGTGTTGCTGCTGACACTTGGGTTTGAACACAGATCACCAGTGAGCAAACACAGGTGATTCCATTTCTAATAAGTAGATCATGTGATGGTAAAGGAAATGTATATATGGGAATTAGCATGGCGTCTAATTGATCACCTTTTCTATTCTATCCTCTATTACTACACGGATCAGCATTTCTATCCTATCCTCTGTTACTATAGGGATCACTCTTTCTACTCTATCCTCTATTACTATACAGATCGCTATTCTCTATACTATTTCTCTATTTTATGGAGCAAGTACTATTAGTGTGAGTGTTATCTGAAGGCATCTGACACCAGTATTGTTCAACATCATTACTATAGTTGTATCTGCGATTACAAAGTCTCTACTACAACGAGCATTACGAACGTGATAACGAGTATTCGTTGTCATTACAAAAGTGGCAATGAGTGTTCATTGACATCACAAAAATATAATATAATATATAAGTATTGCAGGATCATAGCAGTGCACTGTGTCAATGGAAAACTCAGAAAGGAAAGTGAAAGAACACTTAGATAAAGCAGTAAAAGAAAGCAAGAAGAAATGACAACTATAAGATAATATATTCCATGGTTGTTAGCAAAAGAGTCAGTTCAAGATGTGAGCTACATATTGGGGATGTCAAAATCAAGTAGGGACAGAAATCTAACAGACAAATAGAAAATATGACACAAATTCAAAGGTGTGTAGGAATAGTGAAAAATGTTTTCCAGAAACTAAACAAAGTATAGGAAAATATCATTAGAAACAAAAAGAGTGCTGAACTGCTATGTAGTATCTTATCTCCTCTAGAGTGGCAAATGCTTGAAAATTTCTTCAGATAAAGAGACTTGAAGCAACAAAGATGTGATTCTGTTGATGAATACAGGGAATACAACAGAACATGAGGAAATCTCAAGGAAAATAGGAACTACAAGGAAACTTGCAATCAGAATGAAATGAGTGAAATTTCTGGGATACAACAAGGAAAGTATGAAGAGAATTTAATACCCACAAGACATATTGAATACAAGAAAAGCAGATGGAAGTATAAGTTTAATGAATAAGTTTAGCCGAACAAGGACAAAGAAAGATGGTAATGGGTCAAAGGTTACTTAAATTCACAAGACAGGAAGTTGTGAAAAGCCATCATTGCCCAAGTCCTGGAAGGACATGTTATATAAAAGAATAATAATAATGAAAAATTTATGGACGAAGAATGTGATAAAAACAACAATAAGGAAAATAATGATGATGATGATGATACAACATCAGCAGCGACAACAACAGTGTAAGGAAAGATCCAAGATTTTGAGCAGATACTAGGTGTCCATAAAGAGATATTTATGGAGGCCATAGTTTGGGTCAATGTCTTGGTGGGAATTTTTGTTTATAAGATTAGAGCAAGTAAACTCTGACGAGAATGTTGACCATCACAGGACACAAAAGATTAATAGCAATCCCATCTATTTCTTTGTACATCATACTGTCAAAACTAAATTTCACTGACATGGTGGCAAATTCCATGAACTTGATGAAGACATCCTGTGAAATTTATCTCCTCTATCCAATGTTCTGTTTTCAATAAGTTCATGAAATTTGCT
This sequence comes from Acanthosepion esculentum, assembly GCA_964036315.1. NCBI lineage: Eukaryota > Metazoa > Mollusca > Cephalopoda > Sepiida > Sepiidae > Acanthosepion > Acanthosepion esculentum. The sequence goes on from OZ038507.1 coordinate 88,074,108, forward strand.
GCCATGTCAGTGGAATTTACTTTTGACAGTATGATGTACAGGCAAACAGATGGGGTCACTATGGCTATTCCTTTGGGCCCTGTGATGGCCAACCTTTTTGTTGGGTTTTATGAGTAGGTTTTGCTTGCTTGTATTGAAAATGCTAATTATTATTACCAATAAATTGGATGACAATTTTTGTATATTTGACAATTTGTCATTATTTGGAATTATACAAGGGTTATTCAATAAATAAGGTGAATTTTTCGGTATAAGGACTTCTAATACAGATAGAAGCTTACTTTTCTTTTTTTTCAATGTAGTCTCCTAGCACTGTCACACACTTTTCCCATCTGTGCACAAGCTTCCGTATTCCCTCAGCGTAAAAATCTTTGGACTGATGTCTCAGCCAGTCGCTCACAACACTTTTGACTTCATCGTCACTTTTAAACTTCGTGCCTCTCGTGAACGCTTTCAAGGGACCAAACAGGTGAAAGTCTGAAGGGACAAGGTCTGGGCTGTAAGAGGGTTGAGGGAGCAGTTCCCAGCCCAGCTCGTTGATGGTCTGCACCGTTTGGGCTGCTGTGTGAGACCTTGCGTTGTCATGATGCAAGATGACTCCATCTGACCGATGACCCCATGCGTTTGTCCCAACAGATAAGCTCAAAGTCCTTGCAATGTCATCCACTGTCACCCTTCTGTCAGACTGAATGAGGTCATTGACTGATTCGATCACCTCACGAGACCTCACTTCTGTAGGCCTCCCAGGCCTGTCTTCATCCTCAACACTGCTCCGTCCTTCTTTAAACAATTTAGCCCACTTGTAGACATTTTTTTGGCTGAAACATGTGGCACCATACACAGTTGACATTCTCCTATGAATTTCAACTGGTTTGCACCCTTCAGCAACCAAAAACTTGATAACTGACCGCTGTTCAATCCTGGAGCATGCTTCTTGGTCGGCTATCTTTGTTAATTGCCAAAACTCTCAAAGTTTTTTTTTAATCTGCAAAAGAAATTAAATCCATGTGAAAAAGAAGTAAAACAAACAAAAAAAAAAAAAAAAAAAGAGTAAGCTTCTATCTGTATTAGAAGTCCTTATACTGAAAAATTCAACTTATTTATTGAATGACCCTCGTACAAGTTTTTACTTATAACATTTATTTATTAAAAAGAATTACTTGAACTTTGCTTGAGTAGAGGTATCCATAGATTTGTTCCCAATGTCAATGCATTGAATCAGTTGGGATAAAAAGCTTCAATAATATTCATGTAATAAGACTTGTAATAATATTCATGTAATAAGACTTGTAATAATATCATGTGTAGCAAGAAAAGTATTGACTTTCCTTGTCAGATGTTTGGTCAAGTTAAAATTTGTATGCCCTGCCATTCCTCCACGAAAGCCTTGAATGTTCTGCTGCTGAAAATGGCATTGTTGTTTACAAGGAAGCTCATATTCAACAGCAGGATATTCAAGGTTTTTGTGGAGGAATGGGGGGCAGTATATGTATGTTGCGACATTCACCCTGGATTGGTTAAGCCGGCTCCTTCCAAGAAATTCACCGCGTTCGGAACGAAGGCCGACCAAGCACTGCAATCCGTCGCCAATGCTGAAACGAGCGACAGCCATTCCCGATTCCAATGGCGGTGAATTCTTGAAACGGAGTAACAAGGGAGTTTGAACTTCACACGCGGCCCCCACACCTTGTGTGCTATCCCAGTGGAGGGAGGAATATGCTCTTACTTGCCGCAGAATTTCCACAGACGCAGGAGTAACCAAGAGGCCGCCGGATGCCGGTGCAGATGCTGAATGGTTTTGAATTCAGAGTTGATCTTCTCCTAGACCAGTTGCCATCCAAGGCTATAGAACCCAGTCTGTCCTGCTATTTACCCATAGTTGGAGGGAGAAGAAGAGGATTCACACCTTTCCCAAGGGTGTTAGCACGTAAGTGAATGTAACGGATTCGACTGGAATTCGAACTCGGCTCTACGATTCCTCAAACCGAGCCGTTATCCATTACTCCACCGTGCCTCCTAATGGGGGGCAGGGGTATCCAGCAATGCTCACGATATTCACACATCTCATCATGAAATGGAATGATCAAGACATGTCACAGGACTGTCAAGCAGATTGTTATGGAAAAGCAGTGCTCAATACAAGAAGCTATATATTGATACAATGTAACACCGAAAAATAACACCTCGAGCCCTACTGCATTTGCCAGTGAAATCTACTCATATGAAATCATATTCACACAGTATCATCACCAAATTAAATCATACAACATGGGAGTAATGTGTGTGGAAGTACCCCAAATAATAGTCAGTTAAAATGTCATGCATTAAGAAAATAAATAGGAGCTACAGCATTTGTGTAAGTCAGTGGTTCTCAAACATTTTGAAGTCAGAGTGCACTTGAAATCCTACCAATAGGTGCACTATATATGAATTTTGGAAAAATGTTATAATGAAGTCAAATATTGCAGAAAAGAAATAATGCAATAAAAAAATATAAAATGAACATACCTTAAGTTTATTCATTCTTGTGTTTTAATGAAAAACATGAGCCTGATGAGTCTTAGTGATTTCTTCAATGTTTGGGTGTATATTTGATAGGCAAACTCTCATTTCCTCCTCAATACATTGAAGAGTTCCTTTCTTTTTGCACTTAATTGTGGTGAGAGCAGAAAAGGCTAATCCACATAAATATGATGTTGCAAAATGTAGTAAAATGGTCAGAGCTTTTTTAGATATTGACACATATTATTCTTTTTATAGAAATCCAAAAAACTTCAAGAGACAATTCATTAAGTTTAATCATCAACCCACGATCAGTGTATATGATAAAGTAATTAATTTATCACATTTGCTTATATAAATATATAAGTGATAAATGATAAATGATAAATTACTTTGAAAGTATAAATAAGACAACTTTTAAATAAACAATCCTAATCCTTGTCATCATTTTATGTTACATAATGTATCTTTTAGTAATCAACTTTCTCGAACTAGGCATGGAAGATTGACCAGCAACTCCTACCAGTTCAATACAGCAAAACAAAAGCTTCCTATCATTGAAGCTTTCCTCGGGGGCTATCCGCAATGAAATGGGTGCCTCAATATAATAAAGTAAATATATTTATTTCTTATATCTGGACACATATTTCTCTGGAATACCAGGAAACACCTAGACATCTTCCAGAGCGCACCATTGCATCCAGGTGCACCATTTGAGAACCACTGGTGTAAGTCATTCTAAAAAATTATATTTACTTTTGAAATAATTTAAAAGGAATGTGATTAAGATTTCCCATATTTGTTTTTTTTTTTAAATGTGTAGAATAATTTTTTTTTAATCCTAAAGATCACTCACTACATGGCTAGCGAGCCACTCAATGTAAAAAGTTACAGTCAACAAAATGGCAATGCTGAATGATATAGGATATGAATGAAAGAGAAAATGGTAAGAAGAGGTGATTATCAGGATAAAGAAGAAATTGATACTTGAACAGGTAAGATTGAACTGTTCCGAGAAACAAAGATGCAGGAATCTGTTCCACAAAGTGGCAATTTTTGATAAAAAAAAAAACTGCCAGAGTGGAATTTTAATTATAAACTGATCTTAAAATAGTATTAAAAATTTTTAAAAATAATATTTAAAAAAGTAAGAACAAAAACAGCTAGTTCCACATGCCATGCCTCTTCCGGATGTCTCTATTATTTCCCTTTAACTTAACTCTCCAAGTTTTTGGTTCACCACTTGGAGAGCTAAGTTAAGACATCTGGAAGAGGCATGGCATGTGGAACTAGAACAATCTACCCTAGTGGACAAAATAAAGTGTTCGGTTCAGAATTCCAATCACCTGAAGAAAGCCAGAGTGTACAATGGCCGAAACGTTGTGAATATAACAATGATGAGGATAAAAGTCTGAATAATGTAAATAATCATAATACCTCATCTCAGAGATATAGACAGATATTAAAACTGAGATATCCAGAAAAGCCATGGCACATGGAACAAGAACAATCTACCTAGTGTAATAAATAAAGGGTTCAGTTTGAAATTCCAGCGTATATCACCTGAAGAAATTAAGAGCACACAACGTCCGAAATATCGTGAATATGACAATGAAAATGAGGACAACTGTCTGATCAATGTAAATAAAAACTTAGCTATGCTTGACAATTACTTTTCCCTTTTGTAAATTAAAAAAAGAAAATATTATTAAAAATTACAAGGAGGTGCTGAAAAGTTTTCAATTTCACCCGCTTTTCTTAACAAAATCTAACCAAATGATCTAGACTACATCAGGATTTTTCGGGAAGTGCTTCTGGGTAGGATGAGAGCCTTTTTATTACTCTACTCCTCGTATAACTACTATTAAATAACCATCAATTTGCTTTCAATTGTGATTTTCACTGTATATACAATTAATTTTATTCTGACCTTGCGCCAGACTTAGCTACATATTAAAATTAAATTTTTACTATGACACTAACTATGATGTCGGTATTTAAAATATAGTAGTTTAAAAAATCACGATTGTAAAATAAATATTGGTTTTATTTTAAAACAAAGTTAAAAAAAAAAAACGAACTTTCTTATTTAATTTCATTTTAATTAATTCATATCACCCGGAAGTGACCTTTTTTGCATAAAACCAGGCCACGTGTCCTTATTTCTCTGAGTTGGCTTCAACGATGCCGAGCATCTTCGGACAGGTTTGTGATTTCGTTTTTCATCATAACTTTTCTGTCAGTGTCTCGAAAAAGTATATATTTTTTTTAAGTAGGTATCTTTTGCTTTTTAATAGCTTCTAAATGAAATAAAAAAAATGTTTTCTTTTCTTTTCTTTATAGATCGAAGCAGTTGAAAAAGGCATAAAAGCTTGTCGGACACACATAGAACGAATCGACAAGTCTTTAAGAGAGAAACACCTCACAGATGAAGAAAGGTGGGTTTTTAAAAAATAGAACTATAAATTCCTTTTTAAAATTATTTTGTAATATTTGATGATATTATTTTGGATTTTATAGCGAAGCTTATTTAATTTTGAGCTTCCTTAAACACCCTAAATTTACCCTATATTTTAATTTTCCTTCTTCCCTGTTTATTTTAATTTAATTTATTTGCAGCTGACTTGGCTGGATGGTTGAGTTTTTAAAAATCTGATCTATATTTTTTATTATTTCCTTAAGAAATATTCTTCCCTGCCTCTTACTGCAACTACTACGATATTTTACAAATTTCTGTTCTTGTAAATATAGTAGTAGTAAGCCATTTCTATGAATGAATGAGGATGAATGGATTGCAGTCACTACTATATCGTATTAAAATTAAATACTCATTTTTGCTTTCTCTCTAATATCCTATGTTCGCTTATACCTCCAAAACAATTACATTATAATTTAGAATATAATGAATAAAATGTTTGTTTTGATTTTAATTAGGCGGGGAATCATTTATGATCTTTGAAACCGAGTTTGGTGTGACTGTGATGTCTACGTTAGTGTTTGTAGCAATTAATGGACATTTTCATCGTAAATGTTGTTACGTTGAAAATCGTTATCTTTTTTTTATTCTGTAAAAAAATCACTATTTTGTATCATAATCACTACATTTTCTGCGTTTACACATTCTGTTTTGTTTGACTGATCACCAAATACAAGAAATTCACGTAATCTTTTTTTGTTTTTTCGTGTTTACACGCTTAAATTTAAAAACAAGAAATTATAGAATTTAAAAATCTTCTTAATTTAAAATAAATTTTACATAAAGAAGCAAAAGAAAAAAGATAAATTACTTTCTCAATTATAAAATTTAATCTTTTTTAGTTCTAAAGATTTAATCTTTTAAAAAAACATCCCTCTCAATTGACTCATTCACAAAAACTAAAAATATTTAGAGATTCCTCTCAAAACTAAAATATTGCAATAATTAAGTTGAGTCTAATAATCTAATTACATAATTTCGTTTAATGGACGAGGACTTGAATGGGATATTCGATCATTCATTGATCGATGAATGAATTATTATTTACTAAATTCTTTTTGAGTTTGTAGTAAAAGAACATCAGCTGTTAAAAAAATTGCAGGACGATATTTTAAAATACTATTTTCTTAACTTTTAATTCTAATTTCTCTTTTTCCCTATATATTTTTTTTACAAGTCTTGTGTTTATGAAGTCAAGATCAAACCAAAATATTGCCAAATAAGTTGGATTCGTGCGGGACCATCATCATGTGGGACAAAAAGAAAAGCCTATCCGAATAAATAATGCTAAAGAAGTCTTTTAGTTTTTTAATTGAATCATAATGGAGTCAGTAGTAGACTAATTTTAAAATGTTTCTAATAAATAATCTATATATTTATTTTTTAAACATTATTTTTGAAAATCTTTTTTCCTTGATTTTTGCTTTTATTGTCTATTGTCTAAAACACTAATTACTAATTTATTTGAAAAAATTATTAATGTTACTTATAATATGACATTTTCTAATCAATTTATCAAAATATTTTTTAACTTATGTCGTGTTCGTGTATATATCTAAAAAAAAAAAAATGTTTTTTTTTTTAAACACAAAATAAAACAAATATCAGGTACATTTATGAAATAAGTACTCCGTAAAGAATTTTCTATATGATTATTCAAAATAATTTATTCAAAGATATCCGTAAAAAAATAATTTTTTTTTCTCTTCCTCCTTGCTTGACATACTGTTTCGAGTTCCTTCCTACGAACTTTATTTTTTCCTCTTCTTGTAAACAGAAACTAGGATAATTTCAGGACATCAAATGTCTTCAAAATTCGTTAACTCTTCTTTGAGATGTCAACGTTTTTTTTTCTTCTAAAGGAAAAATATTGCTTTAAAATTAAAACTTTTTTTGTTTTCACGACTATTACGACTGGTGAAAGTGAAACTAAAACATCTGTTGAACAGCTGAGATGTCGGCTGTGAGCCATGGAGTATTTAATTGATTTGTTCATAATGCGGACAGAGATTTTTTTCATGATTACGTATTGTTCGCTAAATATTACACTCCAGTAATGAACAATAAAAAAAAAATTGCCTTATTTGACATATTTTCGAAATTTGTTTTTTTAAAGCAAATTAAATCAATAAATAAATAAATAAAATAAACTCTACATTTTTTTTTAGTAAATGTCGATTGCCGAGTAACAGTACTAAAAAAAAAGTCATTTGGCACCATTTGATTTTTGGGGGTTCATAATTTTTGTCAGCGATATTATTTTTATTTTTTTGTATTTTTTCTTTCTTTTAGTTTTAATCTGTGATGCTACCATGAAAAAATGGATCTTCCTATCGATAAGGTTTTAAAAAATACATCAAAAAATCTTAGCGATTTTTTTTCTAAAAATCGTTTAAGTAGTGTACATAATGTAAAATTTAGAATATATATGTAGAAAAATAAATCTTTAGGTTATTTATTGTATTTGAATTTGACTTATCTGGGATTATCAACTGAAAACAGATTCTGGTTAATTTTCTGACCTCGCTCACTGAGTTCTAAAGCAAAAAAAAAAGCACCTAAAAATCTGCCGCTAATCAGTCCCCTACTTTCACTGATTTTCTTAGAAAATAAATTTAGTTAGATTCACGCCTAACTTGTCCGCAAGTTTCATGAAGTAAAAATTCATATTTTTGCTTACAAAAGTCTTTCATTAGAGTATTATTGTTGCAAACAATTTTTTCTGTCCATTTTTTTTAGAATCAGTTTGAGTTACATTACAACTACCGAGTAAAAAGTAAAAATGCTTCTCAGATCATATAAATAGCTATTTCTAGTCAAAGATTACTGGTTCAAATATAAATATTACAGCTAAGTTACTAGGTACATGATGAAAAAGAAAAATGTCCCCCAAAAACATAATAAAAATAATATCTTATCGTCAAAAGCTTTCTGTTAAAGAAAGATTAAAGTATTTTTGATGTAAAATTTAAAAAAAAATCTTCTTTACAACCTTGGAAATTTTGGTTAAAAAAAACATATCGTTTTACTGGAGTCAACGCGGAACATTAAATTTGTACGGGAAATTTTAGCGATTTTTTGCGGTGAAAAACATTGATTTGGAAATTCCTGAAAAAATTAATTGTTGGATTTTATTTTTAATGAAACTTTCAGAGCTTATTGAGAAATTCATAAAATTATTTTTGAAACGTTTTTTTTTTATGTAAAAACTTACTTTTATTTTTTTAATAATTTTTTTTCGATGAATAATGAACTGAATTCTTACAAGAATTGTTTTCATTTTTAAAAATTTCAATAACAATTTATAGTTTTAAATCTTTTAAAATTCTGTATTAATTTGTAATGGCCAAGTGGTATTGCTATTTAAATTAAAATTTCACTTATCATAAATGGAAAAGCTGAGTACAATTTGAAACCCAGTGGACAAAATTCCAGAACTCATTAAAAAGAAACAAATTTAACATTGAAAATTCAAGGAACTTTTAATTCAAACTTTAATGTCAAATTGGACTTAAAAGTATGTATAAATAAATGGAACATAAATTTATGAACATGAAATAATACGTGTTGAATATTGTGTTTATTGTCTCTATTTGACATTGGAGTCTGCATATAGGATATTGTTATGTCTCTATTTGACATTGGAGTCTGCATATAGGATATTGTTATGTCTCTATTTGACATTGGAGTCTGCATATAGGATATTGTTATGTCTCTATTTGACATTGGAGTCTGCATATAGGATATTGTTATGTCTCTATTTGACATTGGAGTCTGCATATAGGATATTGTTATGTCTCTATTTGACATTGGAGTCTGCATATAGGATATTATTATGTCTCTATTTGACATTGGAGTCTGCATATAGGATATTATTATGTCTCTATTTGACATTGGAGTCTGCATATAGGATATTATTATGTCTCTATTTGACATTGGAGTCTGCATATAGGATATTATTATGTCTCTATTTGACATTGGAGTCTGCATATAGGATATTATTATGTCTCTATTTAACATTGGAGTCTGCATATAGGATATTATTATGTCTCTATTTGACATTAAAATTTGAATTAAAAGTTCCTTGAATTTTCAGTGTTAGATTTATTTGTTTCTTTTTATATTTGAAATTTTTATTTATTAGACTGGGATTTTGTCCTGTTACCCTACAACCCCCACTTTTTAAAAAAAATAATTTTGAATTTTTTTATGTGTATACATTTTTAATTTTATGTAAACCTGTTGAGTTTTATGAACATTATCAGAAAATAAGAGCAGAGTACCTATCGTAAATTTATTGGTAATTTTCTAACATTTTCTCAACAATCAGCTTAAGTAGACTGTGTAAAGCCAAAATACTTAAAATTCAATAAAATCTTAAAATGTTTAAAATATTTAAAATTTCTAAGATTACTGGGGTGTTAAAAAAATATAGATAAGAAAAGCATTTACGTTGTGTTTGTTAGGCAATAAATTTCCAGTTCCGTCACTCCTTACTTAAATTTTCCAAACTTAGGCTATTCAACACATCAAAAAACTCTCCCACTCCGTGTTAAAAGGATACTTTTCTTCTGCTATATTTTAAACTAAATGTAATAATTGTTTTGAATCAGATTCATTAATTAAACTTCAAATCAGCTAATTTTTCTGAAATAACATTTGAGAAAAATATTTTATTTTTGAAAGACTTAATAAAAACAATTCTGTTGCTCAGGTACAATTCTGTGTTTGCTCAGATCTGTCAATGGATGAATTTATAGATTTTATTGATATGGAGAAAATAAAAAAGATTCCAATCAATTTAAATTCAGTTTGAAATACACTAAAATATTTTGCTCATTAGGAATATTAAATTTAATCTATTTAATCAGCTTTAACTTGAATCAGAGATTTTCAACTCAGTTTAGATCAGGATTTTGACTAGGCCATTCCAAGACTTGAAATATCTTTCTTTTCTTTTTTTTTTTTTTTGAACCCATTCTTTTGTGGATTTGCTTTGATGCTTTGGAATCATTGTCCTGTTAGAAGATCCAGTCTCGACCTTAAATTTTTTTAATATTATCTTCACTTTTGTGCAGCACTGTATATATAAAATCCCATTTTATTTTTATGGGTACTATGCCAGTGTGTTTTAGTATAGCTATCAAAAACCCTTGCAAACACCTGCTGTTTCGACAGTTTAGTAGTAGTATATAATGTATATATGGGTGTGCAGGTGGTGTAATTGTTACTGGCTCCAAACAAGAAATCAGTGAGCCAAGTTTGAATTTACATTAAATTTTGCACAAATACCCTTGGGAAAGTTATGAATCCTCTTCTTCTCCACCCAGCTATGGGTAAATAGCAGGACAGACTGGGTTCTATAGCCTTGGATAGCAACTGGTCTACTGCAGAAAGAAATGGCAACCTACTGTGGGAAAAAATCTGCCTCGTCAGTCATGTATTGAAAGATACATGATTGCCTAAGCGTGTATCATGCATGGCACATAAATGACTGATAATACAAAGGAGTAAAACTTGTACCACCTCTGTCGCATAATAGTTGTTACATTTGAAATTTCATATACTAAATGTACTAATTTTTATGAAACAGAGTGAATACTACATGTGCAAAACTTCTCAGCCTCATCTTCCTAAAACTTAGTGAATGAAATCCCAGCAGAAAACAAAAGTTTAATTTAACCAAAGAAAAAGAAAAATGATGGAAACTTTTGCACATACCTAATACAGTGTAACCCGGATATAAGAGACACGGATATAAGAGAAACCCGGATATAAGAGAGATGTTATCTGGTCCCAAATTAGAGCCTGTGTTAATGTATATATAATAGACCAAACCCGGATATAAGAGAAACCAGGATGTAAGAGACTTCTTCTCCGGTCCCGACAACTCTCTTATATCCGGGTTACACTGTAATAATAATATTGTTACATAAATTCTTAAAAATTAAGGATAATTTTTTTTTCTTTTTTAATTAAAATTATAAATTCACAAATAAGTAAATAAAATAATTTAACATTCAATAAAATATGTAGAAAGTTTTTCTCTTTTTTTTTTTTTTTACTTGGTGTTTTATGTGTAAATTAAAAAAATGTGTTGTGAAAATATCCAACATATTTAAGGCATTCTAATATTTCCTTTGTATATTTAGTTTTTAACATATTTCCACCAATTCACTTTTTTTCTCAGTCTTTGAAGACAATGCATTGTGGGATTTCTATCGGTTCTGCTAACTTTATTCTCATTTCTTGACTCTTTACAGGTAAATTTGGACTTTCTGATATTTACTCGTTTCTGTCATTTTGCTGATGACAAGATGACCAAATTTCAAATATAAATTGCTTGTCAATTTAAAACAATACATTTATCAGAAAACAAATTCAATTTAAATACAGAAGGGCTGCATACTTCAGCTTGTAACATTTTCCTGTTAGACAGGGATTGTTGCCAGGTAGAAATGGAAATTAGCTGTTGTCATACAGAGGCTCAATTCAGTCTCATTCAAATTGTGTGCATATCTGTGTATGGAGTTCTGTTTGCATTTGCACATGTATATTTTAATTCAGTAACAGACCTGAAAATATTTCTATAAAAAAATCTTTTTAAATAATTCTATTTATTACTGAATAATTTCCAAAAATTTCAATAAAATCTAATAATTCTCTGAGTTTTCTTTTCTTTGATTTTTAGTGCTTAGCTTAGGGTAGGAAATGTCCAGACTGAAGAGGAGGGGAATGGCTTATTTCAAACTCAAATTGTGTGTTTCTAGAAACAGAAAAGAAAAGAAAAATAACAAAAACATGTGAATACAAAATCGCGATTAAGTTTGTGCTGACTTATATATTTTAGTTACTATTAAAAGAAAAATAATTATATTTCGTCTCTACTCGCATTCTAGAGTGATTTTTAAAAAAATTTATTTTATTTTTTTTATTTGCAATGAACGCAAACAATCTGAAACGAGACTGAAAACAAACACCTCTCACTTTCTTTAATCTCCCAGTGGTCGTATATATATATATATATGTGTGTGTGTGTGTGTGTGTGTATATATATATATCAAAACCTGCGGAGGGTCGTTTGGGGACCTTGTGGCATCCGTTGCACCAGGTCCCTGTATTCGTCCCTCCAAAAAGTGTGGATGGCCCTGCACAAAGCCTTCACCACTATAATCAAATCTCATGTGTCGGTGTCGGGCTTTCAGTTTCTGGGACCTGATCTGTCTGACCCTCATACGTCGAGTTCGACGGGAGAGTCCATTTTATATATATATATATATATATATATATATATATATATATATATATATAGCTGACCATTTGTATTTGAGAATATCCATCTACTAGGGTGGCTAGCCAATCCCTATTGCAGATGCTTGCTCAGGTACAATTCCGTGTTTGCTCAACACCCACACACACATGCATAAGCACATGTACGTCATTCACAGAAAACATACATATTCTTGGGTGTTAGCTGGATGTAGAATATTATCTGAATAAAAGTTGAAAAGCTTTTTACAGAAAACGACGAGAAAGTGTTTTCTTTTTTTCTATTAAAGCCATTAAAATTTGTTGGATTTGAAATTGAAGCATGTAAATATTGGCAAAATATCTTGAAATATTAAAAAAAAAAAGAACATTGCAGGGATATGTGGCATAACAACACTTTAAATGCACTTGTAGTTCACCATAACACATATGACCACAATATTGACCTAATAAATACCAGTCTGATGAGAAGAGAAAAAATGCATTTGAAGTGTGCAGATCTCACAATTCTCCACAGTAAACCTCTGACCGCGCTCATACACAATAAATCTCAGACTGGGCTCATACACAATTTCACTGATCCTTGCAAAAGCAATACTAGCACAATGCACTATATAAACTAATAGAGATTAAAAAAAAGATCTACTCAGAGTGGGTTAACTTCAAATCCAATGACTTCAGTAAAAAAAAAGAAAATACTTTCTGAGTACACTATTTACATTATTCGGACTATTGTCCTCATCTTTGTCGCCATATTTATTACAATGTTTCAGTCGTTGTACACTCCGGCCTTCTTCTGCTGGTTGGAATGTTGAACTGAACCCTTTATTTTGCTCACTAGGGTATACTGTTCTAGTTCGACGTGCTATGTTTAATGGATGTCAGTTGTCAGTTATCTCCTGTTAATTCCCCTCTGCAAGTTCTCCACTGCCTTAAGCGGGTATTGAACTCACACTCTTTGTGTCCTGTCACTGGATCTAACCAATGCCTTTATCCACTGTGCCATGTGTCCTCATTTCAGAAATATAGACAGATACTTTCTGGGTGTTGGATCTGATATGGTTGTTTATTACCCTTTCCTAAAAAAAGGCCAACAGACTTTCTTTAGGTACAGGTTTGTCTTTTATTCTGACCTGAAGACACCTAGCTGTTCTTTTATAATAAACAGTATTATTATTAATTTTGAATTTCTGTGATGAAGAATGATCATTATTTACATTTGAACTAATTCCCTGAAGATTACCTGGACTGGCAGACATCTGAAGAAAACCAGTGTTTGATGGTCGAAATGTGATAATAACAAAGAAGAAATGGAGCTAAGTATTAAGCTACAAAATAAAAACTTGGGAGAACATTTTATTGCTTTCATTTTATTTATTTTTTACTTATCTATTTATTTATTTTTGCTATATTAATTTTAGTGTTGTTTTGAATTAGGGGGTAACTAACATTTTTATTTTGTTGTTAAAAGGGTCTTGGATTTTTAGCTTCCTCTTATTGAATATTCTCTAAATCTCTCAGTGTTAAAAACCTTCTACATGCACTAGATCCAGTTCTTGAAATGTCCTCATCTGTCATTTCCCAGCCAACATACACATTGTCATCATCATCATCAGGCTATCAGTATCGTCAAGATTCTCCTTAGCATCCATTTCTGAGTCAGAAATATCATCTTCAGTAGAGAGTTCATCCAGTGCTTCACACCATTTCTAAGATCAAGTGTTTGTAAACAATATCTGCATCATCATCATCAGCAGCAACAGGAATAATGTCTGTGTCCTTTTCACAACAACAATATCAAAACATCAGACAGTCAATTTGATAGTCTTGTCAAAGTGTGGAAAGTGGAATTGGCAGACCGAGTTCAAATTCCAGTCTAGTTTGTTGCATTCACTTACACACTAATGCCCATGAGAAAGGCATGAATTTATTTCTTTTGCCCCGCCCCCCTACCTATGGGTTAAATAGACTGAGCTCACTATCATTGGATGGTAACCAGTCTAGAAAAAAAACAACTCTGGATTCAAATGTGGAGTAGGCAACATGAAGCCACTTCAGTATCTATCCCAAGGAATTGTTAATTCACAAATATTACAGAGCTGTGAAGATTCATGTTTGTCTACATCCTGAATGGACATGGCATTAAAAAAAAAAAGAAAAGAAAAGAAAAGAAGAATATCATGGAAGTTTAATAGATTTTTCTCTTGTATAGTTTCACATCTAAACAAGATTTGAGTTGAAGGACTTAAAATATTTTATGTTTATACTTGTTCTTTATTTTAATTCTTATCAAATTCCTAAAATGACTGATTAAATTTGTCTTATAATCACTGATTCTTCTCAAGATTGTAGCCATTTTTAGAAAATTTTTATCATGAGGTTTTTTTTTTTTTTTTTTTTTTTTTTTTACTTTCAATACTGTGTATTGTCTAGAATTAGTGATATCATCACTGTAATGCCAGTCTGATCAGAAGAGAAAAGAATTCACTAAAAAAAAATGCATTGAAAGTGCACTGATCTCACAATTCTCCACAATAAATTTCAGACCAGGCTCATACACAATTTTACTGATCATCACAAAAGCAATAGTGGCACAATGTACTATATGAATAGAGGCAAAACAAATCGACTCAGAGTAGGCTAACTCAAAATCCAATCCTTTAACCGATCTCTTTTTAACTCTGTGTATTCTTCTAGAGGTTTCAGTTGAGGTACAAAGTAGGCAATGTTTTCTGTATCCATGGCTTGCAGATTAAATACGCTCATAAAAAACTTTGATCCTAATTCTAACTCTGATTAAAAACAAAAAGTAATCTCACATTTATTGCAATCTTAGACCATTGTAAGGACTTTATTGTGCATTGGTTAAACTTCTGGGTACATCACAAACAGGGTATAGTCCAGTTGAATGAAACACATGACTTAATTTCCTTTTTTGTAATAGGAGTGCTTCAAATGAATATTTTTTTAACTACAAATATTGCTAGAATTAGTTTGCTTGTAGTAGGTTGCTTGCCATTGAATAAAAAAATGTCTGTATTTGAAGGATAACATAAGTAGTTAATCTAATAACTGTGCAATGGTGGCTTTTCATGTATATATTTATTTATGGTAATATAATTCTAAATCTATTTTTGTTTCCTTCTTTTTCTGTCTGTTTCTGCAACTTCTTCCACACTAAAGCAAGCAAATATGTAAAATCCTGCCCTTTAATAATCATAATGTAAATTCTATAAATACATTGCCAGATTTTGTTCTGAAAGTCATTTTTTTTTGCAATAGAAATGGTTAACAAACAAATATTGTAACAATTATCAGGATGTACTTATATTGTACGAGATTCAGTTAATAATGGTAATTGTTCTGAGGAACAATAGTACCTAGACTTTGAGTTTAACTCTGATACTAGATTGGTGGCATAGTTTCATCATCTTACAGTTGAGCTGGCTAGATGGAACCGTAAGTTCTATGCTAACAGTTTCTTCACTTCTCACTTGTGGAACTCTCTTACAGCTTCAGACAACTTTGATCTTCAAAAATTTAAATGCAATGTCAATCGTTCTCTTCTGTATTCATTTTTCTTTTATTGTTCTCTTTCCTTAATAATGTGTTTTTTTCCCATATTCTCTAACACTCGTTAATCCCTTGTGTCTTAGTGGCATTATTGCCTTGCTTGGGGTGAAATGATTAAAAAAATAATACCTATCTTTATTAAAAGAAAATTTTGATAATAGCTTGTTTTTAAGTGGATCAGGTTTTATGCAATCAAGCTAAAATTTTATTTGTAAATTAATTAAAGATATATTGACCTTAAAAACATTTGATTAACAATATTTTATATACCTAAATAAATTATTGTTTTATTACATGTAAATATGGGCTTCTGGACGTTCTATATCCTTCATCAGTCTTTTGATTTTCTACTGTTTTGACTAACATTATTGGAAACTGTTTTTCTTGCTTCTTCAAGAACTTCTTTGCATAGATATGTTTTTATTCTCATGTACATCTATTTTAATGATTGGATTAATATCTGGAAAGGCTGGCTGTGCCATTCTATTAATTAAATGTCTTTGGAACCTTTTTGGGGGAGAAAGTGAAAAAGAATTGTCTTGTATGAATCGATGCTTTTATCTTAAAAGTTTTTTCTTGTTATTTTTCTTGCTTAAAAGTCTTTACCAAGAACAATTATTTTCTGTATTTTTTTAGCCACTTTGAAGAGATTTCTGATATTACTGCCGACACTACTAGCCCCAAACCTACTTTACTTCTTGTTTTCTAAGTCATGTTAATTATTGATTTCCATGAAGGGCACTACCCCTAACTGAAACATCAAGCCCATCCAATGTAGCTCTACATTCATCACTAAAAATTACAGTTTGGAAATGAATTTTCATGTACTTACATGTTTCTCTTTGTGATGTTTATATAAAGGGGGTAGTTTGGTTGCTTTCATGCCTTTAGCTAGTTTTCTTAATATCCTTATCTTTTCTCTTTGACATTTGTAAAATCAACTCCTTCAAGTATTTTTTTTTTTTTATGGGTCAGTCGACTTTGTTGATTACTTCAATTTTTTTTCAAATATTCTCTGACATTTTTAAAACCAATTATTTTTTTTCTTCTTGCTGCCAATGTTTTCATTTTTTTATTGTTTCCTGATCAGTGTTCAACTTTTTTGCATTTTTTTATGTTGTGTTCCTATATATTCAATAATATTATTAATATTAATTGAGGTTATTTTTATTACAATCCATGGCAGATTTTATATAATCTAAAATTAAGAAAATAAATATCAATAACTATACTATTACATAGATATTTATTTACAATATGATGAACAACCCTCAAGTTGCATAATAAAATCTCGCATTAACAAATAGGTTTTTATAAATATTTCTAATAATAAGTATAAGCTGAAATTCTCATGGTATATTTACTTAATAAATATAAGTATATGCTGAAAATTTTAACAGTATTGCTTTGTTAATACCAATTTTATTGCAAAAACTATGACTTACATCATAAATTTTGATAAGCAGCAACTTGTCATTGAGCAGAGGCTACCAAAGTTAATGTGTAAGCAAGTGCCTATAAATGGTAACGTGTAAGCAAGTGCCTATAAATGGTGACGTGTAAGCAAGTGCCTATAAATGGTGACGTGTAAGCAAGTGCCTATAAATGGTGACGTGTAAGCAAGTGCCTATAAATGGTGACGTGTAAGCAAGTGCCTATAAATGGTGACGTGTAAGCAAATGTCTATAAATGGTAATATTTGTTGAATTTAATGTAAAAGATGCAAATTAGCTGTAACTTAAATTTTGGGTTTTGTAACTTAGAAGAGTATATCTTGATCATGCACATGATCACATACTTTTTCAATGGCCGTAACAATGTTGACTTAAGCAAGTAAGAATCCCTTAGTAAATTTATATTTACTAGCGGGACCTGTGAAATTTCCATGGACTAACTAATAGAATGTTGAGTAAACAATAAACTTTTTCTACATATATGAATGTATAAAAATAACACATTGAAGAAGGAGTTTAAATTTCTACATATATAATAGAATGAGATACTTAGGCAGCAAATAGTAAAATTGCATATATTTGTACAGGTATATTTACAAATATATAAAGTTTAGCTATTAAATCTATCATTTTTTTAATATACAATAATCATAGGCTGGGAAAATAAACAACACATAGAGATACTTGGGAGTGTCCACCTTGTGTGCAAAGATTGCCAATGCAAATCAGTCCATGGTACTCCAGACTCCCAACATAGAGCTATGCTAGTTTTCTCCAATATGAATACAGAAAACAAACCTATATATATACAAAACTATATAATACATACCACATATAAATAGTTTCCTCTTTTGAAAGATATTCATTTTATATATATATATATATATATATATATATATATATTATTTGCTATGTAAATTCCTTGTAAATTGATCCCCCCTATGGAAGTCAAAACAAATATGCTTATACATCGTGATTTCTGAAAGTGTAAAAAAGCAATTCTTATTTTTTAATTCATAATCTGGTGTGCTCAATCGATAGTAATATACTAGGCCACGTTGGGTCAACCTTGTTGTATTTACTGTTTACATTCAGTTTCATGAAGAATTTGTGAAAGTAGAGATATTTTCAAAATATATTTATTTGTAGTTATTGAAGTTGCTTGGAATGTCAGAATTTGGAGTGTTGGGATTCGATACAATAACATAGGATATTGTTGTGGGGCTGTGCATAATTCGGACATTTAGAATAATCAAATGATTTTCATTGAAAGAATAAAATTCAGTAGAAAAGAACATAGTTTCAACAAATGAACATAAATTTAAGATAACAACAAGAATACAAGCAATTGGTCATAGATTGGAAAGTAATGTCTTTTTGTTTGGGTTAATAAAATTCTGAAATAAAATATAAATTCTCTTTGTGTGCATATGTACGAAACAATGAAATGTTATATGTGTGTATGTGTGAAAAAGTCAACCCGTGTGTACATACACTAAAGAGGATACAGGAGATAGAATTTGTCTCTTACTGTGGATGGTGTTGCCAGTTGTCTGAAGGGGTCACTTTGAAGTTTGTCGGCACTGTCACTTTTAGCATGAGGTTGTGAAGTTCACAAGTGAGAGTGGCGTGGACCTTGGTGACAGCTGTGTGTATCCTGTTTGGGGCTGGATTTCATGTGTTTTATACACGTTCTTATAAGAAAATTGGCTCCATCCCCCACTTTCTACATGATAATACAATTTACATCTTTCTTTTCCCAACTCTCTATATATGACTTGTTTATATCACCTCCCCCACTCTCTATATATGATTTCTGGCAAACACACGAGATACAAAGTTCACAGAGTTTTATATAGTAATAAGATAGAACAAAAATTCTACATTGCAAATTTTAAAGTTTGTAAAAAAAATTTGTGATTTTAAGAAATCACATCACATTGATTAATTTTGCTCTTTATGGCTTATCAACCCTTTGTAGGATATTTAAAGCCAAAACATATTTTGGACTGTAAGAAGAGTCTTTTTTTTTTTTTTTTGTGAGTGAATATAACATTGCATTAACAATTTTTTGAGAATAACAATGATTTTTCCAGATACAAGTCCTACTATTTAACCCATAGCTGGGGGAGAGGAGATGGATTCATACATTTCCCAAGGTTTTTTTATATAAGTGAATACACTGAACCCAATTGGAATTTGAACTCTGCTCTCTGAGTTCACATTCTGAGCCACCATCCATTACACCATCTGTACACCATTTGTTGTATAAGCAAATTTGTTTTGACGTTTGAAGGGGATCAGTTTACAATGAATTTATATAGTAAACTGGATTCCCTTATGTTGTATCTTCGAAGTGAATGATACACAGAGAAGAATGAGTGCTTAATATATTTATTCAGCACCAGTATCTGGTGCTAATGTATGCATACAAAAAACACAGACCAATAAGTTACAAACAATTAACAAGACAACTTACAAGGAATAGAGGAGGGTCAAATGCTGTATAGCCAAAGTAAAATCAGTCTAAATATTAATCAGCTTAGTATCAACTTATTGATCAACTGTTAAAGTCCTTAATTTTAGACTATTTAAGGCTATGAGCCAGGCCATCTGGTAGAGTGATGAATGGGTGCTAGCTACTCTACAACACCTTACTAACTTCATGTATAATTTTTTCGAGTGCCTAATCTATTTACCAAAACAAAGCTTAGTAATTTCTGTTGATAATTCTAACAAAAAAATCAATAGTATTGTATAAGGATTCAAATATTCATGATAGCATTCATGAATGTGTTAAAATCAAATCAAAACATTGATTTTTCAAAACAGTTCATGGAATAAACTTGTCAGACTAAAGTACATTGCTTAAATTTTAAATAATTTTTATTCATTGATTCACAATGGTTCAATTACACTTTGTATATTTAACATAGCTCCCTCTATGGGGAGAGTAAAATTCTTGTGCAGTTTAACCTCTTTAAGGCCAGACGTGTCCAAATGTGCTTGAAAGTTTCACATGATTTTTGTGTTGTCTCTGGTTTCAATTAATGCTACATCTATAGGCTGCATCAATGACAAACAATTTTCTTTTCTTTCTTTTTAATTTATCTCTCTTTATTATATGAAGCTCAGTAGTTGTAGCATTGTTTCTTGCTATGTGGTTGGTTTGCTTCTTTAAGGAATCCAGGTGCAGGAGGTGTGTTGAGCCTTTAAACTGTCTCCGTATCTTCATGCCTCTTTGGTCTTATATCAAAACTTTAACAATGACAATTCATCACTGTTAGAAGTCCGTCTGTACCCACAGTCTTCTGACCAGTAGTTTGTCATTCTGTGTCATCATACACATTCTGTAAGTCATTTATTGTCTGAGAGCCCCTGAATACGCCCACAATTGAGTAGTACTGTATTGCAATACGACTTTGTGAAAGTTGTAGATTTCCAAAACCATATCTCATAAGCAATGATACCAAAGGGGTTTAAACATTTCATTAAATATTTAAAATTGTGTTGTAATTTTTGTTAATCATTATGAAAATAGTTTCAATAATTTTATAGAAAACATTAAATTTATTAAAAATTCTTAAAATACATTTATATTCATGTAGGCTTTGTTTTCCACCAACATACACATTGGGTGAAATAGTAGGGTAGATTGTATTCTATAGCATTTGGTGGCAACAAATCTAGGAGAGCAACCCTGAATTGGAACTAAGTCCCAAATTTGGGTAAAAGGAGATGGTTGTCATGGTGCTAGCATCTCTATTTTTTTAAAAATCATTTGCTAGTGTAACCAAAGCCTCATCAGCTATGGCCTGGTTGTGGTTGATTGCTTCACAAGGAATTTGTTCGAACAAAGTTTTATTTGAGAAAAAACTATTTAATTTTAATTATATATGCTCTCTGCAGTGAAATTAAAGTTAAATTAGATAATTTAATCTTTTATTCTGTTGTAAATTAATTAACATTACACACAGATCTGTATTTTTTTTTATTTTTATTTTTTTTGACAGCACTTTCAAATGTTTGTATCCCAAATATATTGAGTTATTATGACTAACATCTCTATCACCTGATTATGAAAGGTCATCAGAATTTAATGCTTTTCTCATAATTTATGTTTTTGTTTTAGCCTCAGGTTATTTGATGTAGAAAACAATCTGAGATTAACCAAAATTAATCCACTGTAAAATTAATTTTAGAAAAGGTCTGATCATATTTTGATACCATTTCTTATTAATTTGTGGTACTAACCTTGCTAGCTGTTTTATGAGCTGTGAACTATGTGTTATGAATAATCAAAAGTGGTTTCCCCTTGTTTTGTAACTCTCCTCTTTGAGAGAGCTATTTCTGTTTACTGGGACTATAAAAGGACACTATACATGAACCTTGTATTCTCAGTTGAATAAAGCTTTCTTAAAGCCTACATCTGCATACTTTTGTCATTACACTATGTGAGTCACTATTGATGAAGTTATTTAAACTTAATTTTTGCTGTTAAATTGAATTTTTTTTTAATTCTCACATTTTCTATGATTTGTATAAATAAAATAAATAAAAATTGAAAAAGTAAATGAATAATTTCATTTATTTAGATTCACATCATTTTAATTATTAAATTTTTCTTTGTTCTTTTTTTCCAATATTGACCTGCCTATAATCTGCATTTCATCTATCATTCTTCAACAACTAATGAGTACTGGTTTGAAATGGGTTAAACAAACTATCTAATAATGATAATAATGTGCTGATACCTGATGATATTACATTACAGTTTCAAACATACATTAAATATATTATAATAATAATATAATATTATAATAATAATGTAACAAACCCCAAATTATCAATTCTTTTTGTTTAATGATTGCATCAGATCATTACAGCATTTCTGAAGAGTAAAATTTGTTTCGGAAATCATTTATGTTGTAAATAAAGAGCCTAAGAATATTCATACTTTTTGCAATATGCCATCAACTGAAAAGTGACTTCAAAAATGTCCTAATTACCCATTAAGATTGATTGATAAAGACACCAAGCCTTAATTATACCTCCTCTTCTCTATTGCTAATTGCTTTTCTAACATTTTTATCTTTCCAGAGAACTCAGGTAGGTGTTACTTTATGAATTACCAATTACACATAAGTAATATATATATATATATATATATATATATATATATATATATATATATACTTTTAAGTAACTGCACTTTTTGTTGTAGTTTTTATTTTGTTTTGTTGGAATGTTAAGTTATGCTATTTTTTTTTGCTTGTTTTATGTGCTTTCTTTTCAAGTTTGCATTTCTTTTCATTTTTTCATCTGTATATAAGAAAATATTACTTTGAGAATTTGGAAGGATGGTTGTTCAGACTTTACTCTTATAAAGTAAAAATGAAGTCTGTCTTGTTTTGACCTGCATATATTGTTAACACATTGATGAGATATGATTAGAATGCTTTAATATCTCATCCAAATCAATGTTCCTAAATTTTAATGAAAATGCAATAAAAATCATTATTGCATTTTCATTGTTATGTTTTCTCCTTTTTAACAACAATCATCAAACCTAAAAGAAATTGTGGCAAATGCAGGGTGTACAAAATGGCATATTTTTCGTAGCAGGTCAGTAAATGGAATTTGTACAGATTAAATTCTGACCCTGACTGCGAATATTACTTTTGTGTTGATAATAAATTTACCAGATTGAGGGGATGCTTTTGATAGCAACAAGATACTGAATTGTGAATTTTTTTTTGGGGGGGTACTCTTAAAATATGCTGGACTAACATCAGTTACTCATGAGAAGACAGTCCCTTCCAAATTTAGTAGCACTAGGCTTTCATGTGTATTCAATTTGCTACTAAGTAGCTCAATCTGGTATCCCCAATTTAAAAAAACAAAAAAACAAAAAAATTCTTACTAACTTTGTGATCTTTCTTGTTGCCAGTCATTTTTGTTATTAGTATAACATTAGAGTCGATAGAAAAAGAGCAACAGAGGTGTGCTGTATACCTGACTTATGGAAGCCTAAATTCTCAAAAAGAAGAGAGGGGGATGTTGTGGATGACTCACTTTAAAGTGATCTGTTGGATATAATGGGTTAATGCATATATTGTAATGATGGATTTATTTTACCCAATGTTTTTGTTTGAAATTTCAAATATGTTTTCCAAATTTTAAAATTGCAACAGTGTAATGCAAGGGAAGTAACTCTGATTACTTTATGTAATTTAATATATTTTGCCTTTATCTAATGTTGCTTTGGGGATTTTATGCCTTTAATTAGCTAAAGATTTAAATTGATTTAATTTTTAAGTACAAATACAAAAGTGCAATATATACTTGTAAAATACAATAATTCAGAATTCTTAGTTGATGAAGGCTGTCCAAAACGGATTCTCCTCCAGTTCCTTTCTCACGAACGCTGATGTTCCCCAAGGCTCCATCCTGGGTTCTACACTGTTTCTGATCTTCATTAACGAACTTCCTGATATCATCAGCTCCCAAGGAGGCATCTATGCAGTCGACATTACTATTTACTTCTGCCTCAATAGCAAATCTGGTATCGCTGACAAAACTAACCTGGCCGTTGGTCTCGAAAAGGACCTCCAATCTGTTGCTGACTGGGGCAGGAAATGACTGGTAAACTTTAATGCCTCAAAAACGAAACTGCTCTCGTTTATCCATCACAGAGAACCCTCCCTGCCTCCTGTCAGGATGGCTGATGCCCAACTCCACGAGAGCGCCTGCTTCGTCTCACGCTGTCTGCTGACCTAAGACAGAACAAATACATTGAATTAATAGCTTCGTCTACCGCAAGGAAAATCGGTTCTCTGAGTCGCACCAGAAAATCCATCTTTCAAATTTATAAATCAACCATTCATCCTTGCATGGAGTACTGCTGCCATATATGGTCTGGCATCACGCCTACAGTCACTTCTCACAGACGTGCCATCCCTTCCCTCTGTCTTTTCTACATGTACTTTCATAGTAACTGCTCCAATGAGCTATTTTTGCTGATTCCTAAACTGTATGAATTTAAGCGTGTTACTAGGTTGGCATCTCAGTCCCACCTTTTCACTGTCAAAATGGTTAAATGTAGCCGTCTCTTCTACTCCAATAGCTTCATGTCTTGCACTTCCTGTCTGTGGAACTTCCTTCCTCTTATTTGTTTCCCTGACACTTATAGTCTTCAAATATTCAAATGTAATGTCAATCGACATCTTCTGATGCCTTGATCTAATTCCTCATCCTTCTCTTTATCCTTTGCTCAATCACGTCTCTTTACTCTTGCTCCCACTCTCTGTAACCCCTTGCATGCTAGTGACACTCCCGCCTTGCTTGGGGTGAAAAGCTTAAAAAAATATTCAAAATTCTTGAAAGAAAAAATGTAATTATTATAAAAAAATCTGAAACTAAAGTTCGTTTCCCATAGCATTTTATGGTAAAAAAAAATCAATTTTTTTAATACAATAATTCAACTCATTTTTTTTTTTTCTTAATAGAAAATGTGTGAGGCTAAAGCAACTTTCTTCTTCATAAATCTCTGTTTTCCTGTTGTTAAAAATCAGATTTTTTAGCTTCGTCCTCCCTGGTCTTTAAATGGTTCGACTCTTTAATTCTTTTATTCTTTCTTTCTCAAGAATCTCCAACTTTCTTCATAATTTTTGGTAATCTATAAATAATGTTTTAAATTTGATTGAAATCATCCTTTGCATTTTGGAGTAGGTGCTAATATGCAATTTTTTTATTTGGTTAATTTTCCTTATAAAATGTAACATCAAACATTTTAGTATTTAACTGTGCATGTATAAATTAAAGGTTATATTCTGGGTGGAAAAAGGAAACTATTATGTGAATTTTAGAATGAGTCGTATGACTCTGAACACTCATCAAATATCTCATAAATTTTCATTTCCAAATGATAGAAAATTTTAATACATAAACTGGTTACTTTATTGTAAATATCTTTAATATATACACAATTTTTCACTGTTTCTTATAAAATATATTTGCACTTTTTAAGCACATTTCTTAAGAATTTTTTTACTGCATCTTTTCTTACTTGTTGTATATTCTATTGTATTTTTTGTGTCTGCTGCCAACTTATTTTATTTAAAAACAAAAAAAACTAAGAATTCCTTTTCATGTCATCTTTCTCCATGATGTTTATAAAATAGTTTGTGATTGGTATGTAATGGTAAAATAAGATGCCAGGTCATGTATAATTAAATTTTATATGAAGACTAAAAGAGTAAAGAAAAAACAAATAGTTCTCCATCCACTATAAGAACTAATAAGAAAGGTTATCATTTGTTGTATGGTGAAGTGAATTATTGAAGAATTCAATGCATCTAATTTATACAGTTGTTAGTCACCTTTGAGCAAGTTGTTAACAACAACAAAATATATTTCATATAAAAGGAAATAAAATTATAGTTTTTATTTTTTGTACCATAATTTAAAAGTCAGTGTGTCATGAAATAATTATTAATTTCTTAAAACCTTCTTTCTGCATTGACAATGTTCTTAAAATTGATTTTAAATTAATCCAGTTTAAATTTTATTGAATTTATATTGCCTTGATTATTATTATTTGTCATTTGTCTTTCAGAAGAATTTCGAATTGGAGTTTTATAATTTTAAGTTTTATTTCTCTTATGCATTGTTTATAAAATATATATATATATATATATATATATATATATATATATATATATATATATATATATATATATATATATATATATATATATTATGTATATAAAATGGACAAAGTCCGAAAATTATTTAAAAACATTTTTATGTTTAACATTCTTTTTATAGATACAAGTATTTAAGTAAATGCTCTGTTTATAATAAACAGTATTAAATAACATTTACCGGCCTGAATGTCCGAGAAATTTTCATAGAAAATATTCGTCCTTCAATAGGATTCGAACCTGTATCCTATACGGAACTGTCATTTAGCTTGATGTCCCTTTACCAATTTGGCCACAGAGGAGCATTTGGTTGGCAAGGTCAAATTTACTGCTTATTTACTGCTCCTTTATATTGTTTTCTAAAGTCAATAATTATTTTTTTTCATGACAAACTTCAAAGAAAGTTTTCAAATCATACCATGGCCATTTTGAACCAATACTTTGGCTGCAATTTATTGATATTTTTTTGTCTGGGAAGGTACACAAGAAAGTTTGCTAAAAATTTTTTTTGTGATACATTTTCTGTTTTTTTTCGTTTTTCTTTTCCTAAATCGTGTTCTTCTCTAAGTGTTGTGTTTTTATTTAGGTATCTCTACTAATTCATTGAAAAACAGAATACCATAATGAAAATAAGGCCCCAAACTTGCTGAAAAATTTTTTTTTATTGTGTATGTTTATGTTATTATTAAGAGGAAAGGCAAAAGTATTTTTTGATTATTTTATTAAATTTTTTTTCTTTTTTAGAACATTCAAAATTTTGATTAAAAATCTTTTCTTTTTTTTTCTTTTTCATCAGTATAATACAATAAAAAAAGCATGTCTTAACTGCGGTGACTTGTTTAGAAAGTGTTAACTGACAGTTAAATCGAAATGTTGACAGCTTAGGTCACAGGAAGTTATCAGACGGAAGAACAGAAGTGGCAATTTTTTCAAATCTTAAGTGAACTACTTTACACAGTAATTTAAAAAATTAAATACTTTCAGCAATCTAATATTTTATTGATTTTTTTTTTTCTTAATTTTTAGCTTTATAGCCTTACATCTGAAGATGATTCCTGGAAAAATAAAATTTCAAATACTAACAATAAAATAAATATAAAACCTCATAACTGAGTGAGATAAAATTTCATAAGAGATGTACCTAATTTTTATGTACATCTCTTATGAAATTTTATGGTATTTTATTTATTATTAATTTTTATATCTCAGTTATGAAAAAATTTCAAAGTTGAAATACTATAAAAATTAATAATTATTTAAAAATAATGCCATAAAATTTCATAAATTAGATAGGTACCTAATAATTATAGGTATGGCTCCCATTTTTATGTTAATTTTTAAAAAATTTTCCTTATTTTTAATATTAATTGTTTTGTTAATTGAAACTAAAAAAGAAAATAATTAATAATTGCAGTATGTCTTTCACTGAAAAAAATTAAATTAAAATATTTATTGAAATAGTATGTAAAAAAAAAAAAAAAAAAAAAAAACTTTTAAAAATGCGACGATGGTCAAAGTCACTTACGATCATCCATATATTTGGAAAAAAAAGTTTTTATGCAAACTCAAAAACAATGTAAAATTCTTTTTTATTTATGATCTTTAAAGATAGAGCTACTTAATAACAGCATTTCCTAAACTGCACGGATTGAAACTTAATTTTAAAATACTTAACAACTTTATCACATTATGTATTTAAAACTGAAAAAAGAAAGAAAATTCGGTAAATTTGCTTTTTAAGCCCTGCTATTATAACTTTCCCAAATAGTCACATTTCCATGTAAATGTATGTGCTGAACTCGAAAAAATGCCCAAATTTTGATGAAACCTATCGTTTTGAAATTATCGACAATAAAAATTTGGACTCGGTCGCATTCATTTGTTTGCTATTACATGCCTTGTTTAACTACATTCACTGCAGAACACTTTACTCGCTGAGGCATAATTAACGGCCTATTTACTGCTTTTACTGATCTTACTCGTGTAAATTACTGCGCACTGGTGGAAAGCAATGACAAGTGGACGTGTTTTTTAAACCCTTTTCTTCTGTTGAACAAATTAAAGGAAAAAAATTAAATAATAAACCCTGGAAGTCTGGACATCCTGCCACTGCCACTGAGGAAAGCATTGATTGTGTTAACCAAATGGCGATGGATGATAAGCAGCTGACTATAAATCAAATAGCCAATGCTATTAGCATATCTCATGAAAGAGTTAAGAATATTATGCGATGTTATCGATGCTCTGAGGGGAATCACCTTGCCAGGGACTGCCCGGTTCAACGAGAAGATGCCTGTCAGCCACGCAGGTCATGCAAAACAATGCATTGCTTCCGGTGTCAAGAAGTAGGCCACATTGCTTCATTATGTCCAGGGAAATTTCGGCAATTTTGGCTGCCGCGTTTGGTGGAGAATGAGTTATTTTTCTGACTGGTGGTGTGCATTTTGATTAGCGAGATAGTATTTGTGAATCGAGTTTTCGGCATTTCTTTCTGCCCTCGATGTTCGAGTTGGAACTTAGTGATTTATTCTCTGTGATGTGGAAATAATTTGTGACAAATATTTCCTTTGCAATCCCAGTTTACTTACAAATATTCTGCACAATGAACTTTGCATGATGACTGTTTCTGCTTGGTGAGTGCCACGTCTTCTGATGCCTGATCAAAAGCACACCAGGCTGATCACATCATGGGAAAATTTGATATTGGCAGATCCAGCTGGTTTCCTTGAATGTTTCCAAACCTAGAATGAGTTTTGGGTTCATCACTTTAAGCTAGAGGCCAAGAGACAATCCGTGCAGTGGAAACACTCTTCCTCACCAGCTCCAAAGAAGACCAAGGTTGTTTCAGCTGCAGAGAATGTGATGGCCTCAGTTTTTTTGGGATACAAAAAGCATTTTGTTTACTCGAGGGCCACACCATCAATGTAGAGTACCATGCCAATTTGCTGAGGCAATTACTAAAGGCTGTCAAGACTAAACACCCAAGAAAACTGATGAAAGGTGTCTTGTTTCTCCAGGACAGTGCTACAGTATACAAGTCCTTGGTTTTAATGACTGTGGTTTTGAACTGATTAATCACCCTCCCTATTCTCCAGATTTGACTATCATCAGTTCCCCAACATCATGGAAAACACATTGCTGGGAACCGGTATTGCAGTGATGATGACACCATATCTGCTGTTGATGACTTTTTAACCAATATGATGAACAGTCTTCTTTGAACAGTCAGGTGTCAGTTTACCTGGGAAGAAACAATGCAGTTATTAATAAGAATTGAAATTAATGCATGCAAGATTTCACTGAACATTTCAGCCCACCCTTTGCCAATAACAAAACATTTTCTATATTAAGAGCTGATAAGATTAAAACTTTTTTGAATTTTGTTCTGTTTATATAGCATTAAAAAAATCTGAAAATGATGGACTTGTATTCATTGTTATATTCCGTGCTAATAGGAATATATACTTGAACAACATGGTGGATAAATAAGTAATGGTTTATTGTAACAAACCAGTACAATAAGAATAACGGTAACAGTTATGCACAAGGTCGTTGTAAATCAAATAAATGAGTGCTACTATTGGAAGGTCAGTAGTTATCGTGTAAGTCTGAGTCATACTCAACAAATCCCAGCTAGTATATTTAGCTACCCTCCCACGAGGGTTACATGTGGCACAAGGCCGGGTTTAACGTGGGTTTTCCAAGCCCGTAGGTTCGGCCAAAAATATTCCCTTTCAAACCTGTATAAACGGTTTCAGGGCCAGTCTACCTCCTCGAACGAGACTCTGCCCTTTGGCGGAGCCTCGTCCAGGTTCCTCTCTGCCCGAAGGCAGAGAGTTCGACTGAATAGCTGGAACAGGTCACAGCTAGACTCCGCATTCCGTTGACTTACCAATACTTATAAGTAGTTACTACATTACTTACCAATACATATAGGTAGTTATTCCATTAAATCATTCATATTTTGAAAGTTGCCAAAATTCACCTCATTTGTGAAGGTGTTATATTACATTATGTTGGTAAATAGTATTTTATTTTACTAATTTTTCTATTTCTCAAAAATTCTTCTGAATTGATAACTTAGAGATTGTGATAAGCTACTTTCCTTGAAATAGTAATCTTAAAACTACTTTATGGAGCTTGAAATAAAACTATCCAAATGCTTATTGTGTATAAATTTTGACTTGACAAATTTTGGTCAATGTCGAGATGTTTAATGCAAAATATATTCATTAAATCATTATTCACACAAAAGAGAATGTCTGATATAACACAAGATCAGGCCTTGTGCAATCATCTCGCCCTCCTGTGACTCTGATATAATACAAGACAATTCTATATTTTATTAATCTTGGAAAAAGTTTTTGATTATTAAAAATTGCTATTCATGATTTTACTGAGTTGAAAAATAGACACTCAATTTTGATTACTGCTTTTTTGTTTTAAAAGATTGCATGGATTTATTGATAAAGAAAATGCTTTATCAAACTTGTCATGCTAAAGCAATAAAATTCAAAGCCTTATTTTTAGTATGAGCTTGTTATTAACTTTGTAAGCAAAGTTGACTAATTATAACCCAGAAAGTATACTTTTTATATTCTGAATGCTATATCCTTTAAAAGTGTAGGCAATCATCTCTCTTTTCTAATCTGTCAGTTAACATGACTTCCTGGGACATATATTAAATTGGATTCCCGTTGCCTTCTTCAGCAGGTGATCACTGAATAAAAATCAAGAATTTATTGTCATTCTTTTTTTACTATAAGCAGCTGAATGTGATCATAACAGATCTGTGTCATCAAATGTCCAAGTTAGATGCTTGAATCAAGCAGGATCTTAATTTTAGATTCATGTTTGCTTTATTGTGACACTAACCAACAGTAGAATTGACATACACTTAATTTAAATATTTATAAATCTGTGGAAGAAATATGATTTATAAACTCTAGATATCACACGAATGGTGGGTAACAGTTAAGTGAATAAGCTAATTGGAACAAAGGCTCTAATATAACATCTCACAAGGACACAATACCATTTAATCGATTATTAATTAGCAGTCTTCTGGGTAGGTGAATAAACTTGCTATCAAAATGTTGCATTTTGATTTTACTATGACAGTTTTTAAAGTACATAGTATTGAATAGTATTGATATAATTCATTATTATTTTCTAAGCTGTTCAAACTGACATTTTCATCTTTGTTGGATTTAACATTATGCTTAAGACAATGTATTTCAAGATTCCTTTGGGTACATAATTCATCTAACTGGATCAAGAGAAAGTACCTTCATATTGATATGTGACTGCATGTAATATCACTACTTTTCTTTCCAAGTTAGGCTGGGTGGATGGGAGAAATCTGGGAACATTTATCAGCACTGCGTTAATTGCCTCTGTTTTCTCATAATAGTTTGCTTAAGAATAGAATCTGAATTAATATTTATAGTAACTTGATGTTAAATTCCAATGAAACCTCTTTATAACTTAGTGAGCCAAATTTTTTAAATTTACTGATATCAAATAGGTGAATGTGTTGTGATATCAATATAAATTTTTCTTTTTTTGTTTTCAGTTTTTGATTTGGCTAGGTTTTTATTCTCAAGGACTTGACACATTTGTCTATTAAGTCCTAAGATTTGTCTCTTAAATCCTGTGTTATCACACATTATTCAAAGGAAGTGAAAATATCACTTTCTCTTTTCCTTGGAAAAAATTCAAATGATAAAAAATTTCTAGACACAGTTGTAACGTTAATTAAAGAATTGTTTAGTTTCATATACACATGTAGATATTATAGATTGATCACCTTGTTTATTATAATCCCAATGTTTTTGTTATTGTACTCTTCTTGAGATGTCTGTTGTATTTGGGGAATTTTGAATGGAACACTTTATTCAATTGACAGGAGTAGATTATTCATACCAGAAGATTTCTTGTCCAGAAACACAATCTCTTATGTGAAACTCTTGAGACCAGGCATGCTTTGGAATTTAGAATTTTCAAATTTTGGAATGGTAGCATATACTTTTTTTTTTTTTTTTTTTTTTTTAAGCATATCACCCCGAGCAAGGCCGGTGGCCACTATCACGCAAGGGGTTACAGAAGGGTTGGAGGAAGAGCAGATAGGAGTGGTAAAGGAAGGGATGTGGAGAAAGAGAAGGACGGAGGGCCGATCGAGGTAGGGAGGTTACGGGAGATATAGATCGAGAGCAGATAGGAATGGAAGATGTCAGGAAGTGAGGGACAAGTGAAAGCAACTCCTCAGAGCAATTACCATGGAAGTACTTGTAGAAAAGGCAGAGTGATGCAACATTGCGTCTGTGAGAGAGCGACTGCAGACGAGATGACAGATCAGGGCCAATCACATTGCATATCCATCTCTGGATCTTATCAAGAACCCCGAGGCAACACGCAGGGGCCCCAGACCATAAATGGCAGCAATACTCTATGCAAGGTCGAATGGTAGACTTATAGACTTGGAGGATCGATTCAGGGGAGAAGAATTTCCTGGCTCGGCACAGGGAACCAACTTTTCTAGCGGTGGATGATGCAATTGACTCGATGTATTTGTTCCATCTCAGATCAGTGGACAGCGTGAGACCGAGCAGCCGCAGAGAGGAGCTCTCGAGAAGTTGGTCCTCAGACATTCTGATGGGATGCAGGGATGGGTCCTTGTGGTGGTTAATGGAGAGCAATTTTGTTTTAGAGGCGTTAAAGTTGACCATCCATTTCTCTCCCCAGTCCACAACCGATTTTCAATTTGAGCTGCCAGATTAATTTTGTCCACCTCAGTAGATTTGTACTTGAGGCAGGAGTAAATAGTAGTGTCGTCAGCGTAGATACCGACTTGGGAGTCTATGGCGTCTGGCAGGTCATTTATAAATATGAGGAACAGAGTAGGGCCAAGGATGGAGCCTTGGGGAACACCAGCAGTAGTGGGATAGGAGTTGGAGAAGGATCCACTGAGAACAACCTTCAAATCCCGGTTTGATAGGAACGATTGAATTAGGTCAAACAATCGACCTGTGATACCATAACCCCGGAGCTTGCGAAGGAGGCCGGCATGCCAGACCCTATCGAATGCCTTGGACAGTGCAGTATTTGTGTATTGTTTTTCTGCCTTTGGTCATCCCTGTCACAGGTCCCTATTTCTTTAAGTCTTTTACTGCAGTTGTTCCAACATAATCTTTAGTAAAGTCGAGTACACATTCATATATTGAATATTGCTGCCACATCTGGTCTGGTTTTTCTGCTATGTATTTAGATTTTCTTTTTTAAAATTCAAAGAGGAATCTGTGATGTTGTCAGTCCTGACCTGGCATCTCGGCTTCAGTCACTATCCCACTGTCATAATGTAGCTTCCCTGTGCCTTTTCTATAAATATTTACATGGTAATTGTTCTGATGAGCTTTTCTCTTTCCAGACAACTTTTATCTTTAAAAATTTAAATGCAAGTGTGATAGGAAAAAGAAAGAATAAAACAAAAAGACAAATCTTTTTTGTCCTTTTTTTTTTTAAATTTTAATTTTATTAGATCAAACCAGCTTTGTAAAACTTGGTTCCTAAATACTGTCACCTGTAGGGAGACAGTAGGTAAAGGGGATGTATTAAAACATTACTGCTTTTTTGGGATTACGGTCACACCTGCCATTTTCCAACAAGTAATGGATTCGATGTTGGGTGGTCTAGATTTTGCCATAGCATATCTGGACAACATCCTCATGAGAAGTACAAATATAGCAGAACATGTCAATGCAGTAGTTTCCAGAATACAGGAGTTTGGATTTAAACTCAAGGAAAGCAAATGCAAGTTTTTTATGGAGAAAGTAAAATATCTGGGGCAGATCATTGATAAGAATGGTAGAAGGCCAGACCCAGAGCGAGCAGTGGCTATAAAAGACATGCTGGCTCCGAATGATATTACCGCATTACAAAGTTTTTTGGGATTAGCTAATTATTACCAAATATACATCCCTAAAATGTATGATCTGCGGGCACCATTAAATGAACTACCGAAGAAAAGAAAACCCTGGAAATGGACTAATGAATGCCAGAAAGAATTTGAAAAGATAAAGGAAGTGTTAACCTCAGAATTATTTTTAACTCATTACCACCCGAATTTAGAGATCATAGTAGCTTGCGACGCAAGTGTGTATGGAGTAGGAGCATGCATCTTACACAAAATGACAGATGGTCAAGTAAAACCAATTGCTCATGCTTCTAGAGTACTACTTCCGGCTGAGAAGAATTACTCTCAGATAGAGAAAGAGGTGCTAGGAATAATATTTGCAGTAGCAAAATTTCACCGTTTTCTCCACGGTCGACATTTTAAGCTACAAACTGATCATAAGCTTCTAATTTTGATTTTTGGGTCGAAAAAGGGTTTGCCGAAGCATACAGCCAACTGACTACAGAGATGGGTACAATACTGCTAAATTATAACTTCAGCATGGAGTACCTACCATCGAATAAATTTGGCTATGCTGATGGACTGTCCAGGTTAATTCCTAAAATGAGTGATCCATTAGAAGACACGGTAATTGCTTCACTGAAGTCAGAAGAAGTGCTGAAATTTACTGTGTGTAATGCAGTTTGGATATATATATATATATATATATATATATAGTCCTTACTTTACAGCTGTTTACCTGGAAGCAGAATGTGTGGCTTTGGGGCTTGAATGTTGTTGACTATTATACTATCTTTGCTATTTAAATCATTGTGCTCATATTTTTTTTTGTCTTTGATTTAGCTCTGAAGAGCTAGATACAATAACTGATTTGCTTTCCTTTTTCTTTTATTTACCGTTTTTAGTAATTATATTTTTATTTTCTTTGCTCTTCACTTTCCTACAGCTTTTGATATGATTGTTTTTATATAGCAATAATAAAATGAATAACTAGCAAAAGTTCATTTGATTGGCAGGAGCAATAAGACCCAACTGACCCAACAGTAAAATGTGGGTTGCATCTGGTCAAGTTTTGGCACAAAATGTCAATCTCTGTGTGCAGACAGTATTCAGAATTTCAGATGAAAGAATGCATATCTGTCTTAGGTTAATTGATCCTTGTGATTCTGCTTTCGTTTATTTCCAATGAACCAAACTCTCTGAGCCAGAGATTTGACTTAATTACATTTAATCAGAATTTTCCTGCATTTGATCAAAAATTTGGATGTGAGATTTTGAACCTTAAACCTAATGTCTGTTCTTTTCCTATCAAAGAGATATGACACTGTGAATAGTATTAGCCTACAGGTTTGTTTATATATCTAAGATTGAATCTAACATGTTTATACCGGCTTCATTTAATAAAGAAAAAAAATCTCTTTACCAAAGAAATGTCATTCTTTCAGGTTAGGAATTGATTACACTTTTTGTTATTGAATATGTTAATGTTTATAAATTCATACAATTGCTATTTTCTTTTTTTTTTTTTCTTTTTTTATATATAAATATTGTAGTGAAATTCATCTCTAATCTGTTCAAAGTTTGGACAATGATTGAGAAAACTAAAACAAACTTTAAACTCAATGGATAATCAATTGCTGGAAATTTTGCATTAAGAGTAAGAATATTTGAAAGCTAAAAGCTATTAGTTGTCCTTTAATATTTCAGGTAATTTTCTATATTTTTGACGGCATTGACATATTTTTAAATTTGTAATTCTTAAAAGAATATGCTGGTAATGTAATGGTTATTGGTACTGAAAATGGAATCGGTCAGTAGAGTTCAAATTCCTGCCTAGTCTGTTGCATTCACTTTTACATTAACATCTTTGGAAAAGGTATTTATCCATCTCTTCTCCCCCTCGGCTATGGGTTAAATATTATGGTAGACTAGGCTCTCTAATTTTGGGTGATAACAAGTTTAGAAAAATTACGCTGTATTCAAAGTTTTGAATACTCGTCACTTTTGTAATACTCGTTGTCGTGGAGACTTTATAATAGCAGATACAAGTATGGTACATCGTTGAACAATGCTGGTGTCAGATGCTTTCAAATAACTCACGCCAATAGTACTTGCTCGATAGTACTCACTCAAATAGTAATCCATATAGAGAAATAGTATAGTGAATAGAGTGGAAAATGGCCGTCTGTAAAGTAATAGAGGATAGAATAGAAATGGTGATCATCTTGACATCTCGCAGCTTCCAACGTGTTTCCTCTATGGTCACCCGGTTTACTTAATTCAATAATGGGATCGCCTGTGTTTGCTCACTGGCAATCTATGTTCAAACTCAAGTGTTGGCAGTGATACTTTATTCTATATAACACAAAGCAAAAGAAACAACTCTACTATCTTTCACAGAAAGTCCTGGCAATTCACAGATAATAAAAAAAACAATGGAATCTGTAGAGGGTCATGATTGCTTAAAATCTGAAGGGACCTGAAATTAAAATATTAAAAATAAAAAAATTGTAAACCATTTTCCAATGGTCCATGCATTGCTGTCACATCTGTTCTGGTGCTTCTGCTATGTATTTAGAGATTCTTGATAAAATCCAAAGAATAATCTGCAATGTTATCAGTCCTGATCTGGCATCTAGGCTTCAGTTATTTTCCTACTGCCATAATGTAGCTTCACAGTGCCTTTTCTATTAACATTTTCATGGTTGTTCTGATGAGCTTTTTGACTTTACAAATTTAAATGTAGTACTAGATTGGCAGCTAGGTCTCATCATTATACAGTTGAAATGGCTAGATGTAACTGTAAATTCTATGTTAAAACTTTCTTCTTTTACATTTCTCACCTCTGGAACTTTCTTCCGGCCTCTTGCTTTTCAATCAACTTTCATCTTCAAAAATGTAAAAGTTATCAGTTATCTTTCTTTTTTTTTTTTTTTATTATTCCTGTTCATTTATTGTTTTCTTTCCTTAATTATGTTTTTTTTTATTCTCTCACTCTTAATAACCCATTTCATCTTAGTGGCTTTATTGCCTTGCTTTGGATGAAATGATTAAAAAAAAAAGAAGTGTAAAACAGTGATTTTGAATTTGTCAGATGAAGCATTGACAATTATTATTTATTTCTTATTAGTATTTCTTTTATTTCTCTTGCTTTTTATTGCAATTCCCAGGGTGTCATTTAAAGAAAATTGTTCAGCATGCAGCATGGGTCATGATCTTGCAAGGCGAGAGCTTGTATCCTTTATCTTTGGGAACTTGTCATAATATGACAGCTGCTTTACTGATTAGGCTACTAGCTACAATCATTTCCCATTTGGTAGGAGGGAAATAATAGGATAAGGAATACAAATTAGTCTTACTGAAGGCTTCTGGCCTGAATTGTTTTTAATCATTGGGTTTGGCTTGGACTTTTTTTTTTAAAACAATTCATCCATGTATCCTGCAGTTGTCCTTAGTATTTTATGTTTTGAAATCCTGTTGAAACCTGTTCTGAGAGAGCACTCATTTCTCATACATGTCATGTCCAGTTTTTACACCTTTTTGTAAATGACTTAAAGATAGTTATAAGAGAGTAAGCTCCCTTAGACGAATTCTTCGCCATTTGTAGCCTGATGTGTGTTTATTATTGTTTGAATGACATGTTAATATCTTTGAGTACAAATACTTTGTGTTAAGATTAACTCTCTACCTTCCAAATTTTGAAAAATTATGAATATTTTGTATGAGAAACATATTTTGTTTTCACTATTAACCCTCAGTATTACCAAAATTATCAAGTAAGTTAAATGTTAATGTAGGTTCTAAATATTAACTCAGTACTAATGTAAACAAAACATCATTTACTGAAGGAAAAAAAAAGATTGTGCCATTACAACAGTATTTTCACAATTTTTTAAAATTTATTTTTTAATTTTGAGTAATTTTCACAAAATGGCAAAATCAAAGCAGCTAAGCATTAAAATAAGGATACACATTTTTGTAATGTCAACGCATACTCGTTGACACTTTTGTAATGCTTGCTGTAGTAGAGACTTTGTAATTGCAGATACAACTATAGTAACACCATTGAACACTACTGGTGTCAGATGCCCTCTAATAATAGTCGCACTAATAGTATTTGCTCAATAATACTCACTCGAATAGTAACCACCGAATAGTGATCTGAACAGTAATCCGTATAGTGATCACTTAGACGCCACGCTAATTCCCATATATACATTTCCTTTATCATCACATGATCTACTTATTCAAAATGGGATCGCTTCTGTTTGCTCTCTGGTGATCTGTGTTCAAATTCCAGTAGCAGCAGCAACACTTTATTCCTATATAACACAAATTGAAATTTTATTCATAGCCATCTTTTATGGAAGGTAAATAAACAGAAAAGAGTTATGGGCATAAAAGCACAAGAATTGGATGTTGAAAGAATAGCAAAATGTATTGTGGACAGATGAGTCCAAATTTGAACTTTTTGGTAGTAAGAGAGTGTATGTGAGAAGGCCAGGAGAAATATTGAAGAGTGAATGTGTGGTTCCAACAGTTAAGCATGGTGTGGGGATATTTGGGCGGGGGAGAGAGGGTTGTAGACTTGATTCAGGTCAAGGAAATCATGAAAAAAGAATACTTGATTTTACAAAGACATGCTATACCATCTGGTTTACACATAATTGGAAAAAATTCACCTTTCAACAAAAGACAATGAGCCAAAACACTCTTTTAAATTATGCCAGAAAGTTAAAAGTTGAGTTAAAAAAAGGAACAAAATTTTGGAAATGATGACTTGGCTGCCTCAATCACCTGACCTCTCTCCCACTGAAATAGTATGGGATGAATTGGATAGGAGAGTTTGAAGAGAATATCCAAAGAGTGAGAGTAAGCTTTTTCAGTGCTTGAAGAATGCTTGGGAAGATCTATTATCTATTTTTTTTTTTTAACTGTTGGATAGAATGCCAAAAATTTGAAAATTGATGGTGGTTTTATTGACAAAAACAAAATATGAGGCTGTTGCATGATAATTTTTTTTTTGTCAAAATAAAAGCAAATACATTAGTTACTGAAAATTTATCTTTTTACTTTAAAATAAAAATACAAAGATATCTTATTTTAAGGTGTTTTCTTAATTTTTTTTTTTTTTAAAGAAATGTAGGGTCGTCCCAAATTTTTTGCCTGTAATGTACATGCTCCCAGCAATATTCCAGAACACAACAGACACCCAAGGAAATGACTGGAGGGTACATGGCTAAAATGTTTGGAAGGGGATGGGGAACCTAACAACAAGCAAGTGTTTGAAACAACCACATACAATCATTGAAAGATTTTCTTTTTTTTCTTTTCTCATTTTTGATCAGGTGTATGTGCAGAGGTAAACTGAGATCCTCCATCAGTCAGGACCCACCTTGCTTTATGTGAGATTAATCACAGTCCTGTCTCAACAAAAAATACAGCCATGATAATGTTGCTTACTATTGATTATAGAATGAGACTTGCAATAAAATCTAAGAGAAATAAGTTCAAAGAAATAAAGTCAAATGAATTAAAAAGAAATGATTTCATTTTTTTTCTTTAGAAAGCTTATGATAATATTCATAATGTTCATAATGTTCATAATGTTCATAATGTTTTAATATTGTGTAATTTGTGATTGGTGATAATGTAATGTTTTGTATTTTACTCGAATGAAATCTGTTCTTTTTTTTTTTGTTCTTTTTTTTTAAGAAACATTTTGCTTTCAAAATATTTAGGAAGTGGT
Organism: Acanthosepion esculentum; assembly: GCA_964036315.1. Taxonomy (NCBI): domain Eukaryota; kingdom Metazoa; phylum Mollusca; class Cephalopoda; order Sepiida; family Sepiidae; genus Acanthosepion; species Acanthosepion esculentum. The sequence goes on from OZ038507.1 coordinate 88,113,748, forward strand.
TCTTTGACATTTGATGCTTCTTATTTTCAGGTTAAGTTTTCTTGATTGCCAAGACAGATTGCGGAACCAGATCAAGAAACATGGTGAGTTGAAATATTTTTTTACAATTTGTTGGCTAAAAACAGACACCAAATAATTATTGTTCTTTAATCCCTTTGAAAAATGTTTTTTTTAAATTTCTACTGAATAGATTTTCTTTTATTTTTAATTCTTTTAAAATGTTTATTTTTTTTCATATTACTCTGTGACACATTTGTTCATTATCATTTTCTACAAATCAAAGTAAAATAAATAATAACTTGGAAGTTTTTTTTATTTGTTGTTTAGAAACGTAATTGAAAAATACAGACAGAACTTTTTATATTATTCAGACTATTGTCCTCATCTTTGTCGCCATATTTATTACAACATTTTGGTTGTTATATGCTCCGCCTTCTTCAGGTGGTTGGAATGTCAAACTGAACTCTTTATTTCACTCGCTGGGGTAGACTGTTCTAGTTCCACGTGCCATGTTTAATGGATATCAGTTATCTCCCAGAAATTCATACACAGATGTCCTCAAGGACACATGGCACAGTGGATAAAGGCATTAGTTAGATCCAGTGACAGGACCCAAAGAGTGTGAGTTCAATACCTGGTTAAGGCAGTGGAGAATGTGGAGAGGGGAATTAACAGGAGATAACTAACATCCATTAAACATGGCATGTGGAACTAGAACAGTCTATCCCAGTGAGCGAAATAAAGGGTTCAGTTCGACATTCTAACCACCTGAAGAAGGCCGAAGTGTACAAAATATGGCGACAAAGATGAGGATAATAGTCTGAATAATGTAAATAGTGTACATAATATCTCATCTCAGAAATATAGACAGATAAAGAACTTTTTATGAAAAACTTTTATTGGATGTGTGTATATCAGATGCAATACGCAACATGTTGCAAGATTAACACAGATATCATGTGGCAATAAGTGTGTAAAATACTTAATTTCATGGAGATTAACAAAAACATATTTATTAAAAATCCACTAATTGTTTACAGCAAACTTGAAAACTTGTATCATTAGATCAGGTTACTCTTGCTGTTTGAATAAAATAAGCCTGTTTATATATTAAATTGTGTCAGTTCAGAGGAGGCTCATGGGAAGTCACTGTTTATATATTAAATTGTGTCAGTTCAGAGGAGGCTCATGGGAAGTCACTGTTTATATATTAAATTGTGTCAGTTCAGAGGAGGCTCATGGGAAGTCACTGTTTATATATTAAATTATGTCAGTTCAGAGGAGGCTCATGGGAAGTCACTGTTTATATATTAAATTGTGTCAGTTCAGAGGAGGCTCATGGGAAGTCACTGTTTATATATTAAATTGTGTCAGTTCAGAGGAGGCTCATGGGAAGTCACTGTTTATATATTAAATTGTGTCAGTTCAGAGGAGGCTCATGGGAAGTCACTGTTTATATATTAAATTATGTCAGTTCAGAGGAGGCTCATGGGAAGTCACTGTTTATATTAAATTGTGTCAGTTCAGAGGAGGTTCATGGGAAGTCACTGTTTATATATTAAATTGTGTCAGTTCAGAGGAGGCTCATGGGAAGTCACTGTTTATATATTAAATTGTGTCAGTTCAGAGGAGGCTCATGGGAAGTCACTGTTTATATATTAAATTGTGTCAGTTCAGAGGAGGCTCATGGGAAGTCACTGTTTATATATTAAATTGTGTCAGTTCAGAGGAGGCTCATGGGAAGTCACTGTTTATATATTAAATTGTGTCAGTTCAGAGGAGGCTCATGGGAAGTCACTGTTTATATATTAAATTGTGTCAGTTCAGAGGAGGCTCATGGGAAGTCTCTGTTTATATATTAAATTGTGTCAGTTCAGAGGAGGCTCATGGGAAGTTTCTGTTTATATAAAATCATTGAAGTGTTTATTGTTTGTCTCTACATTTCAATTACATATATTATTTATAATTTACCTTTTCTATTACTGATAACTTATAGTGTTAATACTTTTAAATCACTCTAAATATGAACTGTCAAAGTCTGTTTATACATTTAATTAACATTGAATTGCTTATTGAATGGAGAAAATAAAAATATTGCATCATATTTAATCTTCTGTTAATTTAAACCATTTCAGTTAATTGGTATGGTGGGTAAGCAAAAATAAAAAAAAATTCAAATTTCACTTAAATGAAATATTTCTTTCTTTTTCTTTTTTTCTTTTTATAAATGAGTTGCAAATATATATATATATATATATATATATATATATATATATATATGTGTTAAAAAAAGCTGCTAAGCTGCTATTTTCAGACTAGATATAGCATATATTACTTGGGAAATGTTTAAAAAATGCCAAATGTTCACTTTTAAGCACACCCTGTGGACTCTAGTTGCTATTATATTTACGATACTCAGCAAAACGGTAAGAGCAAAGTGAATGTACAGTAAAATCCCTGACAACCGAACTAAGAAGGCCTTCCAGATATGAGGAATTGATTACAAAGTCCGGATATGAGGGGTTATATTTAGATTAAAATAAAAGAACTGAAACCAGGTTTAACATTTATTTTCAATGTTTTATAGTAAACAAAATAAGCTAATGGTGAGTGAAATATAACAGAATTGATTTTAAGGAAAGAGAAATAAATTATGTAATATTAATGAAAATTTATTAAGTCTGCCATGTATGCAAAACAAATAATGTAACAAGGATTTTTAATCACTGTTGCATGATGATTCTTTCTCTTCTAATGTCATTTTCAAATTTTTACGCATTTCATTTAGCTTTTGTTCATGAAATTTTTTAAATGAAAGACACTTTTTAATTCTTTGTTTATTATTATAATCGTCATAGCTGGATGCTGGCTTTCTTTCCATAAAACTAATAACCTTTTCAATAGTTTTTCAATTTCAGTCCAGGTTTCATCATAATCATTCATCTCATTGCTATCTTGTTGCAGATGTGTCTCATTGTCATCCTTTGCACCAATACAAGCTATTAGGGTGAAATAAACATAAACAATTATCCAAAGTAAATTTCCTGAAAAACAGGAATTTTCGGATTGGTTACATATCGCTCAAATAATTCAAATATACACTTCAAAATCATGTCAGGATATGCAGGGTTCCAGATATGAGGGATTCTACTGTAATTTGCTCTGAATATGGTTAAATTTGCTGCAGTTTTATTTTTTACTTGTGAAATTTATCAGTCTCATGTTGTATGTACTTTAAAATTATAACTTTATTCTCTACAATTTGATTAAGAGCTGCTTGCTTCATTTAAAGAGAAAACTAACTTCTTTTTTTTTTCTTTTTACAGAAAAGGAATTAAAAGCCCTTCGCTATGAAAATCTAAAAAGCATGATACTTGCTGTTATTTTCTTTTGTATCCTCTGCGTCATATATGCCATCATCCACATTAGATGACATTAAAAGAATTGCAGGCAGCTCAAGTGGGAAAATTCCAATTCTTGTCCACCTGATGGAAATCTCTTTAAAAATTTCAAAAGTTAAAAATTCACATCCTCCTCCTCTTTCCTTTCTCCCACTATGGATATTTTTTTTTTTTTTTGCTTCAAAAACGTAATCTGCCATGATTTTTGCAAGATCTTTTTTGCAGAATCATTAAAGATACTTTCAAAATTTTTTTTTTCCCACAAAGGATAAGTTTTTTTTTTTTAATTTTATTTTTCAAAGACACGTTTTTTTTTTTTTCTCTCCAGATTTTTAATTTTATGATTATTTTTCAGAATTATATATGTTGAACTCAATTAAAAATGTTCGATCATTTCCTATTGAAAAAAATTATAAACTTAAACAGAAAAAGAATTTTCAAAACCATACTTGTCTTGTCTTTTAAAAATATCATTTGGTTTTTGATTTTTCTTTAAATATTTTTATAAAAACATTCATGGAACGCAAAACATCTAACAAAATATGAAGTTAATAATTAATTTTAGAACATTTAGTATTAGATAGAATAGAAGTGAATAAATTTTCTTTTTTGTAAGACATTTAAAATATCTTTTATTTTTAGTCATTATTAATCAAATTTTTTTTATTTTTGGAATCAAAACTAAAATTATTTGCTATTTTTTTAAAACTAAACAAATTCAAGTGTAAACCATGACAAGGATAAATTATCAGTTCATGTCAGATTATTTCATATTTCATATCTACAAGCTGACAATGATATGAATAAAAAAAAATGTTGGACTCTTTGTTCAATCAAGTCTTTAAAAAAGTACATTGTTATATATATATAATTTTTTTTTACCCTTGAAGGGAGAATGTTTGAAAGGGATTTGTTGTGGAGAATGATTTCAAATTTATTTCTTACACCTGCCATACAAAATACACACCCTCATCCACATTTGATGATTTCAAAGTGTGTTTGTAAATTTGGTTGCAATATGCAACTGTCCATATCAAAATGTCTTTAAAAAGAAAATGAATTCAGGTAATAATAAACATTTTTTAAAAAAAAATATTTGTCTTAAAATTTTTTCTATTCTTTGTTTAACTGTCATTTTTTATTTGTGTGTGTGTGTGTGTGTGTGTGTATATATATATATATATATATATATACACACACAAGGTAACCAAAAAAGTTCTCAAAAGTTTCAAAGAATGAAACATGTAACAGATTTTTTCACATTTTTGTCATTTAATTGCCTATATATATATATATATATGTATATATAAATAAAAAGGAAAGAACAGTAAGATATAAAATCCGGTGTTCTTATAGATATTTTTATTTTTACACAATAGTGCTCTATGTAAATTTAAATTTACAGAGCATTAATATTATAAATTAATAGATTTAAAATATGGTTTTACCGCTACACAGTGATGACCATGTTTCAGAAATGGAAGCTAAAGCCCCTGAATTTAATTTTGTTATTAAACCAAAGACATTAGTTCCATTTCCTCATCAAGCGAATTTTGGAGTAACTTACTTTTTAAAATTTACGGTTGTTAACGGCACAGGAAAGATTCATAGTTTGAGGGTTTCCAAGGTTACCGATAAATCCATTCATCTAGACAAGGGGTGGTCCTAGTTAAAAACCAAGTAAATGTATTAGGATTACTTACAGTATTTAAAATTATTTATTCTTATCGAGTATAAGTAAATATTATTTTATTTTATTTTATTTTATGTAAACTTTATGACAATGACGGCAAAGGTGGTTAAATTATTTCACTAATTCAATAAACTTTTATTTATAAATTTAGTATTATAAATGTATATATGTATGTATAAAGGACATTTAATGTTCAATATTATATTCTAACTTATTAATTTCACATGACTTTCGGTGTTCACTTGGATTCTTTCCAGTGTTTGAATTGCTTTGAGAGAGGTGTTATGGTTAGAGTACGTTTTATTTAATTACAATTTTAAAAGATATTTAGGTTAGAATCTGTTTTATTTAATTTCAATTTTAAAACATTTTTAAAAATTCTACTTTCAAATTTAACTTTTTAATTTTAATTGGCTATATTTCTTTATAAACCAAGTAAATGTAATATAATTATCTACATTATTTAAAATTATTTATACCCATCAAATATGAGTATGTATAATAATCAGGTAATTTTTTTTTTTTTTTTTTTTTTTTTTTTTTTTTTATAGATTATTTAAAGATTATTTAAAGAAAACTTTTGGCAATGACGACAAAAAATAGCTATTTCATTTCTCTGATTCAGTAAATTTTTATTTTTTATAAACTTAGTAAACTATATATTACTAAGTTTATAAAAAATAAAAATTTACTGAATCAGAGAAATGAAATAGCTATTTTTTGTCGTCATTGCCAAAAGTTTTCTTTAAATAATCTTTAAATAATCTATAAAAAAAAAAAAAAAAAAAAAAAAAAAAATTACCTGATTATTATACATACTCATATTTGATGGGTATAAATAATTTTAAATAATGTAGATAATTATATTACATTTACTTGGTTTATAAAGAAATATAGCCGATTAAAATTAAAAAGTTAAATTTGAAAGTAGAATTTTTAAAAATGTTTTAAAATTGAAATTAAATAAAACAGATTCTAACCTAAATATCTTTTAAAATTGTAATTAAATAAAACGTACTCTAACCATAACACCTCTCTCAAAGCAATTCAAACACTGGAAAGAATCCAAGTGAACACCGAAAGTCATGTGAAATTAATAAGTTAGAATATAATATTGAACATTAAATGTCCTTTATACATACATATATACATTTATAATACTAAATTTATAAATAAAAGTTTATTGAATTAGTGAAATAATTTAACCACCTTTGCCGTCATTGTCATAAAGTTTACATAAAATAAAATAAAATAAAATAATATTTACTTATACTCGATAAGAATAAATAATTTTAAATACTATTTACTTGGTTTTTAACTAGGACCACCCCTTGTCTAGATGAATGGATTTATCGGTAACCTTGGAAACCCTCAAACTATGAATCTTTCCTGTGCCGTTAACAACCGTAAATTTTAAAAAGTAAGTTACTCCAAAATTCGCTTGATGAGGAAATGGAACTAATGTCTTTGGTTTAATAACAAAATTAAATTCAGGGGCTTTAGCTTCCATTTCTGAAACATGGTCATCACTGTGTAGCGGTAAAACCATATTTTAAATCCATTAATTTATAATATATATATATATATATATATATATATATATCTCCAAGTGTGAGGTAGGTTAGTACACCAATGTCCAGACATTATATTTAAAAAAAAAAAAACTGCTCAATACAGAGTAGAGCTTGATAATAATAATAATAATATTTATTAACAATTATAACAAAAACCATGTTATAAACTGCGACATAAATACAATCATGACAGTGTGTGTATCTCCTCAGTAATTTTCAAGATACTACCAGAAATATTTTCATTTCAAAAAGAAAAATCTCTAAATGTCTTGTCTGTTTTCTCTCTCTCATATATATTAATACAAATATAAAGTTTCTCAATTCACTGATTGGTGATACCTTCATCATTCAGACACCAGTTTTGTAGACAAATCCTCCAGCAATCACTTTGTCCACTTGTCAGGGGATATCAACAATTGAGTGTTTATATTTGTGTGTGTTTTATTAAATAGAATGAATGAAGGCATACCAGATAAGCCTTTCAGTGTGTTTCTCCTTGCAGTGAAGATAATAAGTTCAATTAGACAGCAGGTAGAAATTTGCAAAGAAACACCAGAATTGTGTGTCCTTTCAACCATTCTTGGTTGTCACCAAGGAAAATTTACCTTTACAAGTTTCCACCTGATATCAAAATGACTTATTTCATTAGATAACAGGCAACAAGGTTTTACAAATGTTTCCTAACCATTCTATTTAACTAAGCAGATTTAAATGAAGACTTGCAATATAATGCAATAGTTGCATAAGGCATTACATGTATTCAAGTTAAACTTTTCTTCAATGAGTTCTTTTTGATAAGGCACTTTGGCTGAAACCTAATAGAAATTTTGCTTAAGGTATCTTTATCACAGCATCAGGGCCAAATATACTTTTGAAATCAGTTGTCATTAGACTGGTTGCCAACCATGGCTAAAGAGCCTAGTCTGCCCTGATATTTAACCTATAGCTGGGGGAGATGAGATGGATTCATACCTCTCTCAAGGGTAGTTGCACATAAGTCAACTGGAATTTGAACCTGGGTCTTCAATTGCTCATTTTAATCTACTATCCATTACACCACCCAAACATCCTAAATATATTATGTACCGTCAGATTTAGGCATCACATTTTCTATCCTTTGTTAAAACATTTCCCAATTGTATTACGCATGGTGAAGGACAAGTTCTTTTTCAGCAGCAAAAAACAAAAACAATAACAAACAGGAAATTTAAACATTACTGGTAACGAGTTTATTCACAGTGATACTTTTAGTGTGAAAAAAATATTATATATCATTTAATTTAGGAATGCATGCTACCCACCCGCTCATGGTGATGCAACATTGAAACATCACATGTGTCTATAGACAAGATCTTATTAACATATGATACTATTAGAAAGGGACTAGTAAACAGAAAAATACTAAATTCTGATAGACTGAAGGTAATTAAATTTCTCAGCTGCCGGAAAGGTAAAACAAAGAAACCATCTGGTTTTGATTAGAACTGAGACTATGTGACAAGCTATTGTGGAGGTTCAAGGACTTCCCAGAAAGAAATAGATAATATTTTTATAACCATTGAATAAACAGACCTCTGGCCGTGAATTCGGTCGATTGATAAGGATTAGCTTTTTAAAGCAGACAGGTTTCCAGCAGAAAATGGGTAAGAGAAGGATAATTTGTCTGCCAAAAACGTGATAAAACTTCCCAAAAATCAAGGGATTGTTCCCTTTTACCCCACTTGTTGACCAAAGTGTTGACAATGGGATAAGAATGATAGATTCCAGATGCAAAAACAACCATATACAAAAGCACATTAAGAAAGAATTTGAAATGATAATTAAAATTTGGCCATTGGGCTAGACCATGACTAGCCCTTAGGGGACAGGTTTGGTCAGGTGACCAAGGAGGAGAGGGCCAACGTGGAATTTCAGGGAAGGTGGAGGACTTTCCATGCTCCTTGGGCAGTGATGGTGAGAGTCATTCACACAAAGCAGGAAGGAGACAGGTTTGATCAGGTGACCAGAAGAAGGAGAAGGCCCAGGTACAATTCCAAGAAGGGAGGAGGGACTGCTCCATATTTAGACATTTGTAGGGAGAGCCCTGCTTGGTTGTTTGGGAAACATGGGCATTCCCAAGGCACATCATGCCCCACCCCAGCCCTTGCATGTGGGTCCATAAAAACAGAACACTACAGCAGAGAGAGACAGAGAAAGCAGAGACACTGTGGACAGACTACGGCAGAGAGACCACTACTTCACCTGATCTTATGTGACTTGCCACCCTGAAGAAAAAGCCTCCAACTTAAAGCCTTGTTCCAGAAGTCTTGTTCTAAAAATTCTAACAACAGTTATGTTCAGACTCTGCCTGGAAACCAAAAAAATGGTTGAAATTGTAAAAAAAATAAATAAATAAAAAGTAAATCTTGCATAATTTTAGTTGGTCTTCAACCAAATATTCATATTGCTTCTGAAATACACCTTGCTTATATGCCTGGATGCACACACACACACACACACACACACACACACAAAACTTGCCCTTATTTAATACATTAACTGCCATAAGTCAATTACGAAATTTAACTTCAAACGTCAACTTTATATGATACCCCACTTGGGCAATAAAAAATCTTTGAGTTAATTTATAGCTTCAACTGAAGTCTCAGCATTGTTTTCACATTAAATGTATCACTATGAATAAATTCATTGTTGGCACCTGTAAATAAAAATTTATCAGAAAATGCCAAGCACAAGATAACTTGTAGTCAGAGTCATAATAAAAACTGCCAGCCATGAATTATCTTGTGGTTGGCAGTCAATATATTAATAAAAGGTGCCCTTTGAACAATACAGCATATTGTAAATTCTGAAAAGTAAAACCATACGCTTGATGGCAGAAAGATAAAAAAAAAAAATAGACTTAATGGCAAAGGAACAATATAACAATAATGAGTTGAGAGCAAAAGTTTAAACGTAAACTATCAATGGTGAGTTTTGACTTTGCATAATGCCGACTATGCAAATGGACGCACTTCCAAAGTCTCAACTCATGCACCAAGGATGTTGACTAACGTAACACCAAAATCTGAAGGCACATTAAAATAACAAAAGATGCCTTCCAAAAGCTAAGCGAAGTATTAAGAAACAAAAAATTTTGTTAACAGTTCAGCACTTGTATATTTCTATGTAACCTCAATCCTCCTCTATAGCAGTGAATATTTTGGTCAATCTCCTCACAGGTGAAGAAACTTGAGGCAACTGAAATGTGGCTCTACAGAAGGATATTGTGAATAGCATGGACTGAAATGGGAGTAACTTTAAAGTTTTAAGGAAAACGGAAACCAAAAGAACACTTTTATGTAGAGTTGGAAAAAGAGAGTTGAAATTTCTAGAGGAAAGAAGGTTAAGAGAATTTGACACACACAAAACATTGAAGGTAAAAGGGATAGAAGAAAGCAGTGGGTTATCTAGTTAATGAGTGACAGAACAGGGACTGAAAGGGATGGGGGGAAAAGACATATTACTAAGAGCTACGAAGAATAAGAAGTTGTGGAGAGTTATGACATGACTATGTTGTGAAGGGACACAGTATATAGAAGAATTACAGCTGAAGAAGGTAGTAGAATGGATTGGCTAAAACATCATGAGGACAAAAGAAAAAGAATTTACAAGAATCCTATGATAATTCTGCTAGTTTCTCCCTTTGTTAGTTTGCATGACCATTACACCCTGCCAATACTTCATAAATAATAGACTATTCCGTTTTGACTGCATGGAAAGACTTATTAGACACTATTTGATTTCAGTTAAAAAAAAAAGGAAGAAAAGTGTTTAACATCTGCTAATGCCTCATAAATAATGAATTGTTCCATTTTGATCACATGAGAAGACAAAAGACATCCAAGACATTGGTTTTCAGTGAGAAAATGAAAGAAAGAAGCAAATATAGACGTGCTTAACAGCTGTTTCAATGAAATGGAAAAGTTGTCAATTTTAAATCTTTTTATTTGTACATTCTTCTTAAAATGATGTCCAGCATTCATATTTATAATTGCAATATTTTGTTAAAGTTGTTAAGCTCAAATATTTAACAATGCAATAGGTGAATTTCTACGGCTATTTTATTGTTGTAGTACTCACCATGAGCTTATTCAATCATTAACTGAAGAATTAAGATTCATCAGAAATTTCAAATTGGAAATCGTGAAATTTTCATGGGTTAAAACTAATAAGTACAATTACCTGAAGATTTAATTAAATGAACCAGTAATTGTTCACTACAGTTAACCTGTTTGCAAAGGGGTCAAGTGTATTCAATACAAGACCAGTCCTACAAATTCTATTTAAATTGTTCAGTTGCTTTAAATAACTTTAAAGCAAAAAACTCTGGTCAAACCACTTCAGCCAGTTCGATTTGAGTGAAGAAGAATGACATGGTTAAATTCAGTTTGTTGTGTTAAAACAAACCTTCCAGCAAATATTAAATAAAAATTCATGTTTGTTCATTCCACGACACACACACACACACACACACACTCTCTCTCTCTCTCTGTCTCTCTCTCTCTCTCTATATATATATATATATGCTTCCTTAAATTTTATGACTTTCCTATAATGCTCATTGCTTATTGCTTAACATGAGCAACACAATATTTATAAAAGTTGCTTCCAGAACCTGTTGTTTGCTAAGTCAGGTGGTCACCCGTCTAGCCATATGACCCTGTTCAGCTGAATGTGATTGAAAGAGAATCAATATTTTCACTATGATTTGATTGTGAACTATGATGAGTAATCTCATACAATCTCTTTTTGGGTTTATGTTTGTATGTTTTTGTTCTGCGGGGGGGGGGGTGAATATACAAAGATGAGCATGCTGGTTCAAATAACAAAAAGCATCAAAGTCATTATCATAATAATAATAATTCTTCTTCTTCTCCCTTCTCAATTATCATTATTATATGCTTTGTTATTTGGATTAACCAATCAGACTGCTGATTTTAGTTGACATTCTCATGTTATGAAGTGGTTAGTTGTGTTAAATGTATTCTAATCTAATTACTCTTCACTCCAGACTTGAAGTGTACAGGTCACAGATCTCAACACGCTAAGCTGGTTTCTGTAGCAAGTAGGTTTTTATGGGATGTAGATTCAAGCCCCATGCCCAATTAGTTTTGAATTAAGAGTTGTCTTTCTCCTAGGCTGGATGCAATCAAGGCTGAAGAGACCAGTCTGCCCTACTATTTAACCCATAGCTGGGATGAGAAGAGATGGATTCATACCTTTCCCAAGGCTATTTGCATGAAAGTGAACGTAATGAACTTGACTTGAACTTGTCTTGCAGATTTCTCAATCTGAACTGCTAACCATTACACTACCTGCACACTGTAATGTAACCCTTAGTAATCAGGTCAACTACAGGTCCCAATAATGCTGGATTAGTGATGTTCAGCTTGTATATAGTTATTTACACAGCTCAGTTTGTGTCACAAGGTTAGATGTATGGAGCACCTAGTGAGGATTTTGGGTATTATCCCTACCTAGTCTACCAAGAAGCCTACTAGATGATGCTGTGTGGGACTATAAAAAGGACCTAAGCTCTCTCTTCAGGTTTACTTTATGATAGGTAAAAAAACTTGTCCAGTCCACCCTTCTGGTAAGACAGTCACAAAGCCATGTGGTGAATATCACACACATTTCCTAATAGTAAAACCTTTATTGGAATTTAATTTGTAAACCACAAATACAATATTTTACAAGTTCACATTCTAGCCTATTTTTCCAATCCTCACTCCAACCTTTTTCCTTACTTTCAAAACCGGCTCCTAAAGCCTTGATTCTTATCAAAGATAAGAATATCTTTTCTGATTAATGAGAGAGCTGGAAAATATAAGAAGGAATTCTACCACCATTATTTCCATGGTGCCATAAAGTCTGCGGAAAACTTCAGGCTTGTTGCAGCTCCCAAGACCCTGATTCTTATCAGAGATAAGAATATATTTTCTAACCAATGAAGGGGCCAGGAAATTTGTATAACAATTTTGGAGGGAAAAGTCCCCAATTCTTCTGAGCCTCCCAAATCTCCATAAATTTAGAGAATCTTCGCCTATTTGGCAGTGAGTAATCATCAATTGTCTGTGAAACAAGAAAGTTCGACTACAAAAATACCAGCAGTCATCTTCACTGACATCTTCAAGAAAGAAATACCTACTATGGGCTGTTGAGAACGAACGTTGACCCACTATTAAAGACCAGTTGAAAGCTACCTCCTTTCACCTACAAGACTTCTGTTTTCGACCTATTGAACTCACTAAACTACAGAATTTCCTATCTACCGATATTTTACTGCTCTGCAAGAACTCTGAAGAAAACTGTGAGTGTTTTGACCGTGAACAAAAATCTACTCATTTAAAGAACTTTTAGGCACTCAGAGAAATATTTTGAGCAAGACTTTTTTTTTAATGAACATTTTCTCTTCCTTTAAAGTTAAAGGACTTTTTCTTCTCCCTTTTTTTTCTCTCCTAGTTGTCTTTTTATCCCTTTACCCTTTCTTTGTATATGTAAATAAACAATTTTCTTCTTTTATTGTTACACACCGAGCAGGAGTTTTGAGTCTTTCTTTATTCGTCCAACTAAAAGAGAGAATTTGTCCGTTCTAATCTTTCTGTTTTTATTTGATTTTTGTCGCAATTATTTAACCTCAACACTTTCAGGTGGGAAAGCCGGGACAAATTTCCCACACCTTACATATTTTTCTTCCTTTTCACCTGTGTGCACACACAAATACATTTCCTCTGTTTTATGAATCATGTTATGTATTATATATAAATGTAAAAAGATATTGCCAAATGTTGAATTCAATTTCTTCATTACAGCCCATTCTCCTCTGGTGTAACAAGCTTGAACTAAAGTTGCAGTAGTGTGGAGATTGACTTCACTACAGCAGTGATGATATAGAAGATTAACCATTGCTTCATGATGAGATTATATATGGGTAACACAGGGCAGACTTGGCTCTTTAGCCTTAGTTGGCAATCAATCTAGAAGAAGGAAAATTCTTGGAACCAGTACTGTCTTTTCCAACAACTATCATGGTATGCAGTTTATAGAAATTAACCATCTGTTAGATATCTTGGATTTCTGAAAATGGATAGTCTCTTGGCGTGTTTACACACCATGAGCAAAAAAAAAAAAGAATACAAAAATACTTATAGTATTACAATTATGTAAAATATTCTTATACTGCTGAGAAAAATAACATAACAGACAATCTCCATTACAATATACATTTGTAGTAGGATTAGTTAGTAATAACACCATATGAAAATATACACTTTCCTCTTTACTAAGTGAGTGACAAAGAAAACTCTCTCTCTCCCTCATTTCTATATATTTCCTTTCCTTTCCTTCCTTCTATTATTCCTATCCTTGTTAATGAACATGAACCCGGACTTAGTTTATGTAGGTCAGTGAATGTCATATAAAAATCAACCAATGAAAACCTGTCTTGCCAAAAATCAAATGGGAAACACGGAGGTGTCAGCCCCAATAAAAAGAAGAAAACCATGTATGAGACTAGAGACGCCACAGTGGAGAGGAACTTGATTCAAGGTAGCATTTTGAGACGCAAGGGTAGGTGAATCATCAGCTGTGAGTTTGACCTGACGTACAACTCCAGAAGAGAAAGAAGAAGAAAGGATGAATGCAACGAATTAATTTCCGTCAACCAGAAGGGACACAACAACCCTGTATGAACTCTCAAATCACAAAAAAGAACTGACGATAGTCAACCATTTTAAACACTGTAACCAAATGGAGTCAACAATAAATGGTACTATAGACAGTAAATTTGGCCTTTACTTCATCTCTATATACTATACATTAAATCAAAACTTGAACGGAAGATATATTTATTCATTGAAATGAAAATTAGAATGAATTTGTTGCATAAACATATGTTGTAAATTATTTACATTATTTGGACTATTGTCCTCATTTTTGTCTGCATATTTATTACAATGTTTCAGCCATTGTATACTCTGGTTGGAATGTCGAACTAAACCCTTAATTTCGCTCATTGGGGTAGACTGTTCTAGTTCCACGTGCCATGTTTAATGGATGTCAGTTGTCAATTATCTCCTATTAATTCCCCTCTCCAAGTTCTCCACTGCCTTAACTGAGTATTGAACTCATACTCTTTGGGTCCTGTCACTGGATCTAACTAACGCCTTTATCCACTGTACCATGTGTCCTTGAGAAGAAGGCCGGAGTGTACAACGGCCGAAATGTTGTAATAAATATGGCGACAAAGATGAGGACAATAGTCTGAATAATGTAAATAGTGTATATAATACCTCATCTCAGAAATATAGACAGAGAATGTTGTAAATTGTAAGGTAAACTACATCAATACAATAATAGAGAAAAGTTTTATTCATCAAAAATAGCTACAATATATTTCCATGAATTGAAATGGAAAGAAGAATCAATGAGAGTTCATTATGTAGCCATTACCTTTTACTCTGATTCACCACTGGTTGCTACATTCTTGCAATTTGTGCAATTCATGAAAACTTACCTTTGTTAGGCAGGTGTGGTGACAGGACACTCCAAAGAAGACAAAGTGATGTCTGCCTCCCATGACAACTGAGCTACAACTGCACCACAATGCATGCTACACACCCTCACTGAGTCAGGAGAATAGTGGCATCCAGGGAAGTAATACTTTTCAATTGACAATATACAGGACAATTTTTTGTGACATGAAAACACTTTATAATTCATACTATGCCAAAAAAAAAGTTAAAAATCTAAATATATTTATTTTGTTACTATAAATTAAATGACATTTAGTTTATAAAGACATAAATTTAAAATACTACATATTAAAAATATCTTTTAAGTTTTAAAGGAAAATATCACTTTTTTTCCCCTTACCTACAAGCCAAAGTTATGACTTTATTTTCGGTTACTCTTAGTCTTGTATCAGAACATGAAAATTTATCTAGTACTTGACTGCTTATTTTATAAACAAAAAAACAGTTTCAAATGACAACTGTAAGCAAAAAATATAGATCTCTATCTGTTCAGTATTCATATCTATTCATCTAAACCTTGAGTTATTATTAAGTCAAAGATTTATTATTCATACAGTAATTGTGGCACAAGGCCGAAAAAAGGGGGAGACTGGTCGAGGTTGGTCATCAGTAGTTTATCTTATACCTAGCTAATTATTTTTAAGTCATGTACTGTGGCCTTTATTTTAGTGTGTATAACGTCACATACAAATGTGTATGACGTCACAAGCAAGCAAAAAATTCATAGCCTCGAAATCAGGTCAATTTTGAATCCTCTTTTAAGTCTTTCAACACTCAATGTTTAACCTTTCGCATTTATTTGACTAATAAATGTTAAATTGATTGTTTCAATAAGTTAATTTGTTCGTTCCGCATCTTACATTTGGTTGTAAATAATTCACATGTTTCTATGACGTCACAGTACTTGACTTGTACGAAAATGTAACATTTTTAAATGTGTCTTCTTCTTGCTTGATATTTTTACAACCAGATCTGTGGATCCGACACGTCTGCTGGAATAAATATCTCAGCTTTATGCCCCACTTCTCATTCTAAGGGTGGGAAAGTTAGAGTGTCAATGTCTGAGGCGTCCAGAAAGTGTAGTGTCGAGGAAGCTTAAGTAAATTTTGTCACCAATCCTCATAGAAGGAGAGGTGAGAACACATTAAAAATAGCCTTGTACCATATCTCACTCACGTGTGAAAGTATAAAATATTAGTGTCTTTTCTTGATACATGAAAGTGTCAATAAAGTAATAAAAACTATATTTTTTTGTGTTCCGAACAAAAAAACATGCGTATCTTTGTTAATCGAAAAGTGTCAAAATTATTAAAATACTTGTAATAAATTATGACAAAAATTTCTATAGAAAGATTGATTTTTTTTTTTTGTGCGATGAATTAAAAAACGTAAATCAATTTAATGAATAAGTTTCTGGTGAAGGTCGACATATCGGCATGTAAGAAGATTATCGAAAGATTACAATTTACAATCAATATTGAAAGTTTAATTTGAAAAGTTTTAATTAAACTTTACTTTCAATGTAATCTTGATAACGTATACTACAGAGTTGAGTTTCAGTGTACATTGCAACAAATAAAACAATTAAAAAAAATCTGTAGAAGCAACTGTTTTTTTTTAAGTACTGTCTGTTTTTATTCAAACACTTCAGATATAACACGATTTTCTCCTCTACGTCGACATTTTTTCCCATTTATTTAGAAAACAATTTCTTTGGTGACACCCGAGAGACAAAACCTCCTTCCGATAAGTAGAAAAATTCATCATCCATAAAAAATCACTTCCCTCTTTTGTTTTAACCACAATTAATTTTTTCTTTATTTGACTGAGAATGGCGACTAGGTTCTGGCTGCCATTTAACAGGTATTATTCGTTTTATACGGGAATGTTGAGTCTTTTTTTGCTGATGGTTGTTGCGAAGACATCTGCCGAGAAATTTGCCATTCCTCATGATGTGATAGAAAAACTGAACGTGAAAACACCGGTGAGAATTTTCACTAGTGATGAACTCAAACGATATTCAGGTGTGGATGTAAGTATTTTTTGCTTTTGTTCCAAGTAACTTTTTAAAACTTTACTTTTTTTTAAACTGGGGAGGGGGACTTAGTGAGGTTTTTTTTTTTTTTTTTTTTGGTTCGAGCTTATTAATTCGGACGAGAGGATAATAAAAAAGAAAAAGATACTTTTTAAAATTTTAATGAAACTGAAACAATTTTTTTAAAATCGATTTTTCTTTTCAATTCGGAAAGTTACGCGCATTATTCCCAATTGCCGCCATAAAACTGGGATGCTAAAAAGTCGCAAAGCAAAAAAGACATTTTTTCATATCTTTTTTTTTTTTTTTTACTTAAGTGCTGACGTAGCAACGTAACGTTTAAAAGTTTTTTTTTCTATTACAGAACTAACGAGCAAAAAATGAAAAAATGCGTAAGCGCACTGAAGTGACCCCTGAAAAAAAAATGAACTAAAACAATAACATCGTTATTATTTGAAATTGTTTCTAATATTATTTTTCAGTTTTGACATAAAACAAGTTAAAGTAGAATCTTAAATTTATGTCACGATACTTTTTACTTGTAATCAAATCTGGACTACATAACAACAAGTAAAAAAATCGTATCTACTAGCAGCTATTCAATAGTTGCTAGTAGATACTGACTTAACAATAGCTGCTAAGTCAGGCCCAATAGCGCGCTTGGTTCACACATGCTTTCATTTTCTTTTTTTACCCTGTCTTTGGCTAAAGTACTTTCTTTACATGTTTAACTTTGTGTAGCAAAAGTTCACATTTAGTGGATTGTCTAGACTCGAGTGGGAATCAAACGACTTACACTGACTAATCATTAAAAAAAAAAAAGTAATTTCATTGGATAACGTCTGCTCTAGAATAGGCGCCCTTTACTCATTATCTGATTTTGTGTGGGTGTGAAACGTCAGGTAAAAAAAAATCTCGTCTAAATCCAGAAGAATATTCTCAAATATATATTTTTTTAATAATAGGGTAATGAAGATATAAGAATCGTTTGTTTTAATTCAAGACAGACTGGAATATTGTATTGAAAATTTCGGTAACTTTTTTGCTTGAGCAGAAAACAAATTAATGTGGGTGGAATTAATTTAATTAATAATATGAAAAAAAAAATCCATTTTCTCCTTTATATAGATATGCAAACTTGTCAGTTTTTTCGTCATTCTTCAACAAATAAATACCGACAATTTTTTTACATCAACCAACAAATTAATCATTTTTTTTCTTCTACACTTTAAAATCGTGATGTTTTTTTCGCCTCAAAAAATTGTAAAATATTGTAAATTATTTAATTTACAACTTTTCAATGATATCCAACCGTATTTATTTTACTGACACAAATAACTTTTTTATCTACAATATTTTAATGCCACAAATAGTGAAAATAACATTTTTTTAAAATAAGTTTTTCTTTACTTTTTTGTCCAAAGTTCAAACTGGGTAATTTTTTTCTTTTTCAAATTTCAATGAAGTAAATGTACAAATTTAAAATAGTTTTAAATTCTTGTGGTGATAAGAAAAAAAATCTGAACACAATTGGTAATCTGAGTCGGGCTTTTCGTTCCTACTTTCACCAGGAAGACATTGTTGAAAAAACAAAAAAAAAACTATATGAGTGAGGTCGTTAATACTCTATGTATGTCTCTCATTACTATGACCTTGTGCCACACTAAACTTAATTTTTTTTTATAGTGATACAAGGTTGATAAAAGTGGGTGAATTTGGGACTCTTGTATTATTGTACTAGTACATAGTATCGTGTTTAACTGGATACGAAATTTCTGACAACCGATTCAAACAGAATATTGGAAAAGTCCATTATTAAAATATTAATTTCAATCAAATCAGCTGAATTTAGCTGAGGGTCAAGGTAATGAAAGTCGGGTTCGAAGTCATCATTAGAATCGATTTTTTGTGTTTCATTTTTTTGACTGAGTGAGTTTCATTTTTTTTTTAAGCCAAGATTCGCATTTCAAAAGAAAATAAATTGTTTCGATTTTGGTTTCTTAAACTCAGGTCTTTGTAAGTTTATTTATTTATTTAAATTTAAAGCTAATGCAAAATATTAGGTGACATTTGACCCCCCCCCCAAAAAAGAAGATTTTCAACCGCAAATTGAAAAAAATAAGAAATTTCAAAAAATAATTTTATACTTTGGTCTCTTATTAATAACAAAGTTTTTCGCGATAAAACGTTGTTTTTATTAAGTTTGGGGTCATTTTTTCATCAGGATATGCCACTCTTTTAGCGAAAAAGTAGACATAAATGTCATCTTTAAAATTAATAAATACCGTATTTAATGTGTGGCGTACAAAAACCACGTCATTGTTAAACATGGTGACCACCCATAAATAAATATAGACAAAAACCTCTATCTATGTGCTGTGTCCCTTCAGAATGTGGTCGTTCATGGCTCGCCACAGATTCTTACCTTTTGTAACTCTGAGTAAATGTACTTTTTGCTATCCTAGTCCCTTTTCTGCCAACCATTGACACAAAGCTCTTAAGTTGGGTAGGTTGCTTTCCTCAGTCTCTCTTGCCTTCAATTTGTCCTGTGAGTGTCAAATTCTCCAAGCTCTTTTACCTCACATGTCCTAGAAATTTTAACTCTTTGATTCTAAATATGTCTTTTTTTTGTTTCCCATTTTCCTTAAAACTTCATTGTTCACATGCTCGGTCCATAATATTCTCAGTATCCTTCTGTTGAACCACATTTTTGTTCTCTTAAAATCTCTTCATCTGTAAGGAGATTGTTCAGCAATTTCACTGCTATATAAAAGGAACTTTGTTACATAACAGTTCAGTACTCTTATTTGTTTCTAACGATTAAGGTAGGGAAATGCTATAATGATTATTATTTTTTTGTTTTGTTTTAATCAATATGTGGTGTGTTGCTCAGATTTGTTTTAAAATTGTTAGTGAGGCTGTATTTTTAGAGAGAGCACATACATTTAAATTTGCAAAAACACAAGGAAAGAAGAACGAGAGATCAAATTGCAATCAACAATAAAATATATATTGAAAACCAACGAGTACAATTGTGCTTATGTATTAACATTTAGGGAGAGAAAAGTAGCTTCCCTTGTCCTGATATCTGATACAAGATAGGAATAGTGTACTTAAGAATTTTCTTGTTGAAATGTTCAGAGTTCAGTGGACAAATAAGATTTGAATTCAAGAATGAAAAGTTGGTACAAAAAGGATAATAGAATTTGGTTTGTGACTGACAGTTTACAGTGTAGTGTAATGGTAGTTCTGTGTGTGCGTGAGTAGAAGAACGTAGATACGCGTGCGCTGCTGAGTTCTGCTGATTTATTGTTTTACTACTTTATTTCTGGAGTACGAACTGTTTAAATACTTTTTGGGTAGGCTCCAGAGAGAAGCGGGAAAATATCGAAAGGAATATCTAAAATACACGATTGGATAAAAATTGACCAATCACTGATTTTTTTACAAAACCAAGTTAGACAGTCATGTGTGGATACTGCGATAGGTAAATTGTCCTGTTGTAAACTGTACTTATTTTCTAACCAATTATAACTAAGTATTTTGTGGGCGTGGTAAATCGGAGTAGTCACTACAAATTCACTCTAAGCAAGGCGATAAAGCCACTTAGACGCAAGGGTGCTACTTGGAGTGAAAGAGGATGAGAAGACTTTAGATGGAAATGGAAAGCCAATTCTAAGCAGGAAACCATCGACAAACCTATACACTTGTTCAAAGGACAGAGGAGGTGTATGAACCGGACGATAAGTGAACCTATCCTAACTTAAGGGAAGGTTACAGGGAAAATAATATTTCCATTTAAAATAGGGAAGTAATAATAAGATAACATTTAATCTATAGCAATAAAATATAATATTTTAATAAACTCGTATTTTACATTTAAAAGCAACATCAAATTTATTAAAAGTTTACTTGTTTTAATATTAAATATAAATTAAATATGAATTTAATTTTACTTATTTCATGAAAATATTTCAAACATATTTAGAATAAAAAAAAGAGAGTCAAAATATTTGTTCTCAGACTTCTTTACTCCCCACAAGCCGACGTTGTGACTTTTCCTCTTACGCTAGCAAAGCGTATTGTAAGACTTTACATTTTACAACCAATTTTTATAAATAATATTACAGTACTCTGGGGGTTAGGTTATACTCTAGGGTGTCTTATATGTCGTAATTTTTATGTATAGAAAAATTAAACAAAAGCAACAAAAAACCGAAAGCTAGTTACATCAATAATTTATTTTAGATAAATTATAAATATGTATTTTCCGAGAATTTTACGATAACAAACAAAAAGAAAAACGATAAAATGTATATAATGTAGGTACCTTCCACACCAAAAATAATATATAATGTAGGTACCTTCCCCACAAAAAAAGAAAAGAAAAAAGCTATACCTAAGTTTAAAATGCATTTTAAAAAAATGAAAAATCTTTCTTGAAAAAAAAATCGCTAAAAATGGAGGTTACCTTCTTTTTTAGCGAAATTTTGAAGGTACCCAAAATGATCGAACCTACCACACTAGAATGTTGTACCAAAACTAATTTGATAACTATGGGAGTCCTACTAATTTGTTTGCAGATAAATGTAGGTACCTCCACAGATTCGCGATACCTAAGGTTTAAAATAAATTTAAAAAAAAAACTTAAAAGTCTCGCTTAAAGCTATTGTTTTAGTTTTAATTTCAAGTTAGATTAAATTTAATATTTCCAATAATCAAAATAATTTGCTGTATTTCAAAACTAATTTAAATTGACTGGAAGGAGTTTTCATTTTGAAATCAATAGCATCGCCGATTTTAGAGTCATTTTTTTAGCCTAACGTTATGTAATCCTCATTATTTAAAAAAATCTTTCAAACATAAATTATACTTTTCTGAAACTTTATTCGAGGAATATTAGCTAATTTAAAATTTAATTAATCTGATTTGAAGCAAATATTACTTAAGTTTAAAATATCACAGAAATACATTTTTTTTAACAAATCGGTAACTGTTTATTTCTTTATATATTCTTGAATGACAGACGTAAGTTTATTTAATGTTTTTCTACGATGGACATATATCTGTAAAATGTACTTGAGGAATGTGAGCGCCTTTTTATAAAATTTTTAACTACTCAGAATTCTTAAAAATTAGGAAAATATTCTCCGTAATATTGTCCGTTTTATTGAATTTTCGGTACTTTGGCTTTAATTTTATTATCTCTCTTATTTTTTGATAATGTCATTTATGGACGTCCGTATTTACAAAAATGGGAACATTTTTTTTTATACGTACAAAAAAAATTTCAAAATTTAAAAAAAATATTGGGCGTCGATGGAGTGTATTAAGCTTTTCTGTTTATTATTATTAAATAGTTTTTACTTAATATCCCCTATCCTATACAGAGTAAGACATAATTTCAAAAGATTTAAAATTTTGTAAATTATTATAATTAAGATTAAAAATTGTAAAAAAATTAATTATTCATTGAAAATTATTTTTCGTAAGAGAATAGTGTTCATAGTATATCTTTTTCATATAAGCAATTAAAAGCTTTTCTAATTAAATAATGCCGTCTTGGGTATGACGATAAACTACGTCCAGCAGCAAGGCCTCTGATCAGAAGGTTTTGAGGAGCGTGGAACCACCTCTTAATTGCTGGTTCCCAGGTCAGTTAGGATCCCAGCTATGGGCAAATAATTAACTCCGAAACTGGGGTAAAAACACTATGAAAGTGTAAAAACAGATTTTAATACCAGAAATACTTTGTAAAAAAAAATTATTTGCAGCAATAAATTTTTGAAGAAAAAAACAAAACAAACTATTACCAGCAATATATTTTTGAAAAAATATTACAAGAAATAGATTTTTGTTTGACAAAGCAAAATATTAGAAGCAATAAAATTTTTGTCGGCATTAAATAACCCATTGAGGTTGATATACCGTAAAACAAACCAAACCAAAAATTAAATAATGACTTCGTTTTATTGCATTTTTTATTTTATTATTCAGAGCAGATTTTTGTAACTGGTTGTCCTGTTTCACAAAAAGAAATTGAGGATTTAAATTTTCCAAGGAATTCTGCTTTTAACTAATATAAACATTAAGCGAAACAAAATTAATTTCTTGAAATATCATAAAATTAAATAAGTAGGCGTAACAGATATAAAAAAAAATATTTTAACCAAGATTTTCTAAAAAGAAATTTCTAAAATAATTTTATTTGTGAATAAGTTCTGAATATTTCATTAAATTCAACAATTATTTGATTTTTACAAGACATTCCAAATAAAAAAAAAAAACGCAAAAAATTCCTATACTAGTCTTCGGCCACCGCTCTTACCCCCCCCCCCCCCCAAAAAAAGATTTTTAATCCAAATTTATTTCGAATGTCCTTAAACGGATCAAAACTCTAATTTTATAATCAGAAAATCTTTTGGTCTTTCTTCTGAATAATAAAGATTTTGATGATAAAACTTTATTATCTATTACGTTTGGGGCATTTTTTCATCGTGGTATGCTAATTTTTTAGCGAATTAGTAGTGGTACCTAGATAAATGTAGTACATTGTTTGCGACTTACCAATTTGTCAATCTTCACTTTAAATACTGTAAAAAAAGCTCAATATATTACAAGGTAATATTGTGCATATATATACATATATATATATTAGTGGTCAATATATATATATATATATATAAATTCCCAATAGGATAGAATCCAGGTAGAACTCAATGTCTAGGACAGAGTAAGAATATTATATTATAGGCTCAAACACTAATATTCCATGGTTAATTTGTAGGGCTGATGATTTGGATCGTGATTACGATTCCAATGTAATAAATTATAACCATGGAATATGTGTTTGAGCCTTATATATATATATATATATATATATATATATATAATGTGTATGTGGAATTTGGGTAATTGCAATAGAATTTCATGAACAAATCTTAAATTTTGTTAATAATAGTTATAAAAGGCTTTATTTTACGGAAGATAACGAGGACTACACCATTTCAAAATATGACCTGGAGTAGGTCATTGAAATATGGATTTATTTTATACATTATTAAACCAGTGACTCTTAAGCACCGTGCCGCGGCACAGTAGTGTGCTGTACGATCCTATTAAGTGTGACGCGAAATATTGTCACTGAAAAGTATGATTGGATTCGAAATCACTTCATAAATGTTCCTTCTAATATTGGACTTCAGTTATGTGAAGAAGACAAATTGTCCATCATTTTTCTAGCGATCGAGGACTCAAAATAAAACATTCGACGGTGCTCATTGATACATTTTAGAACTTGCGAACTTTTGTTCCAATTTAATATTTTTAGATATTTGTTAAGCTAAATAAATATTTACAAGCATACATCGGGCGGTTATTATGGTTATTATTCCTTCGTGATAGACGAGATCAGTTATTCACGATGTAGGCGGTTACGTGCCTTTAGAGACGCTGCGGATTCTAAAGGATGTCGTAAATCTTCAGAAGTACTAGTTACTCGGATTAGGCGTTTATATATTGTCTGATAAAATACGACACCTTCGATCATCCAGCACGGTTGCCGCTGCTTGACTATTTTTGCCACAGTTTACTTCCAGGGCCATCCTGGGCATGACGATAAACTACATCCGCGTCCTATGGTAAGACGATAAACTACGTCCAACATCAAGGCCTCTGATCAAGAGGTTTTGAGGAATGTGGAACCACCTCTTAATTGCTGATGTTCCAAGGTCCACCCTAACCCCAGGTGGTAGCACTTGTTAGGGCCCCAGCTATGGGTAAATAGTTAACCCCCAAACTCTGATCAAAACACTATGAAATTGTAAAAATAGGTTTTAATACCAGAAATACTTTGTAAAAAAAATATTACCAGCAATACATTTTTGAAAAACAAATATTACCAACGAAGGAAAATTCTTACCAGAAATAGATTTTTGAAGGAAAATATATTACCAGAAGTAGATTTTTGGAAAAAAAAATATTACCAACAATGAAAATTTTGTCGGTAACAAAGACATTTTTAATAAATCAATAATTACGTCAGACTGAGAAGTATATAAAATCGGCCAACAACCACCTTCAGTATACATCAGTTAGTGTTTTTTAATGTTTACATGTTTAAAGACTAACTTTCATCTAGCAATCAAATGTTTATGAGAACATTTATATCAACAAACAAAAATTGAGGTTGATATGCCGTAAAACTGAGAAAATTGAGGTCGATATGCCGTAAAACTGAGAAAATTGAGGTTGATATGCCGTAAAACAAACCAAACCATTTTCAGGGATTGTCGCTGCTATAATGTAAACGCGTGATATTATCTCATTTGCATTAACTCTGCTCCATTTACCAGTGCAGTTTTAACATAGTGGGCGCCAACTCACGCAAATATCTGACAAGGGGCCCCAGAGAAGAAAAGGTTATTAACCTGTAATGGAAAGGGTTACTAATTGTAAAGATATTGGGTTTGAGTGTCTTAATAATTTCAAAATCAATGAATTCAAGACGTACATAGATTTTTAAAAAAACATATTTACAGGATTAGGTGTTAGCTTAGAAAAATATAGCTATAGTCGTGATGCACCACGTGGTGGTTTGAGATTGGATATTGTTTTGCTCGGAGAAATGGTGAAAATGTGGCACTTCTTGTCGCTACGATGTCCTGTAGTTGAACAGGTGGGTGTTCAATCATTCCAGTTTATATTGCTTTATACTAGCGGGCGTTAAGACAAGGTGAAGTAATCTCACAAATCACTGGACTAGACGAAGTTAATATCTTCTTATTCTGAAGTCTTTTTGCCTCAACTACCAAAAAAAGGTGATTTCAATTGCAAGGTGAAAGACTTGCACAACAAAATGTAAAAATTGGCAAAAGATGGTTGTTTTTAAAAATACAAAAAATTGTATGAGTTTAAAGTTGAAGTTTCGCTGACCATATGAAATGTGAGCAAGTATATTGATTTTGTGAAATAATATACGTTATATGAGCTTTTCCTGGTGTTTACAAACAACTAATTTGATAAGGAAGCATCGTATTACTGTATTGACATTTCGAAATTAAGTCGATCAACACTTCCTTTCAAACATAAATTAACTAAACGAATTAGTGTTTGGCTTCTATTTGCCGCCCCCCTTCAGGACATGAACGATTGTAGCTTTCCAAAAGTTCCTATTCCCGGTGGCCCTTAGCAGTTTTTTTTTATCTCTTTGCAGGGCGCATAATTAGGGCCTGGAAATTTCGATACTTACATGATAGATTGAAGGCAAGACGGGATAGCCGAAAAACAACGCATGACCTACTTAGCGAGTAAATGGGTGACGGAGCAAGGTCTAGGAGAGATAAGGAAAATACATTTATTAAGAGCTACAAAAGACTGGAAATTGTGGAGAGCCATAATCGTCTATGCCCTGAAGGAACGCGGCGCATAGAAGAAGAATGAGCTTGTGTAAATGGATGGCGAAACAGTAAAGAAAAAGACAACATTTATTAAGAGCTACAAAGGACAGGACATTGTGGAGAGCCATGATCGCCTACTTCCTGAAGGGACACGGCACATAGAAGAAGAATGAGCTTGAGTAAATGGATGGCGGAACAGTGTTTAGGAGAGATAAGAAAAAGACAACATTTATTAAGATCTACAAAATAACAAAAGACTGGAAATTGTGGAGAGCCATGATCGTCTTCGCCTTGAAGGGACACGGCACATAGAAGAAGAAGAATGAGCTTATTTTATTACTATAAATTAAATATTACATTTTACCAGTTAAATTTTTTTTTTTTTTTTTTTTTTACCTAGCCAAAATTATAGCTTTTTATTTTCCGTTCACGTGATCAACACTCGTTCCAAAATACAAATAACTCGATGAAATTAACCGAGTTCGCCTGTAAAAGATGTAAGGTTGTCTCGGAACACAATGCGTTTGGTGTGAATCTGACCTGCTGTCAAAATCCGCAGTAACCTTTGTGTTGAAATATTTGTTTATTAGAAAGTTTCCAACTTTTTGATTGGAAATAAACATTTCACTGCGATGGATCAAGTATATAATTCTTCATGTGATCAATGTTTTACAATACATAGATCATAAAAATAAATAAATAAATCTCTTTTCCTCTGGTGCTCTAATTCGGCTTCCCTACAGTTGACTTTCTACATATTCTTTGTAACTTATTTATTTTCGAGAGTTGTCTCGTGAATATGTCCTTTTCATTACAACCGCAGTTCTGCCGAGGTTTCGAATCCTTTTCTTAATCTTAACAAGAGAATCGTTTTTTGAGATTTAACAAAGGAAAGAAAACGGAATTACTTGTTAATTCCGCACTTAGCAACCAAGCATTTTTGCCAAGGCATCAAAGAAATATGCAGTTTTTTTTTAGTGTTATCCTGGACACAGTGTCAATCCCCTTGTCTTATTTCCAAACGCTTTTTGGGGAATGTTGCTTTCAGTTTGCCTAATTGGGAGTAGTACTTATTCAAATCGGTTGTTTGGTTCTCTGGAAGGAGTTTATAGAGCCGAACTCACTTCCGGTTCCGCTATATACACAGAATTACCTCCCTTGGAATTTCTTTTGTTTCCCACTCAATCTTTTGTATCTCACGTTGATCTAATATGTCCGATTTTCATTTAATACACGTTAATATGAAAGATGTCACAAAACAATTAAGCGATCCGGACTATTGTCCTCATCTTTGTCGCCATATTTATTTCAACGTTTCGGCCGTTGTACGCTCCGGCCTTCTTCAGGTGGTTGGAATGTCGAACTGAACCCTTTATTTCGCTCACTGGGATAGACTGTTCTAGTTCCACGTGCCATGTTTAATGGATGTCAGTTATCAGTTATCTCCTGTTAATTTTCCCTCTGAAATTTCTCCACTGCCTTAACCGGGTATTGAACTCACACTCTTTGGGTCCTGCCACTGGATTTAACCAACGCCTTTATCCACTGTGCCATGTGTGCTTTAAACATGGCACGTGGAACTAGAACAGTTTACCCCAGTGAGCGAAATAAAGGGTTCAGTTCGACATTCCAACCACCTGAAGAAGGCCGGAGCGTACAACGACCGAAACGTTGTAATAAATATGGTGACAAAGATGAGGACAATAGTCCAAATAATGTAAATAATACCTCATCTCATAAATATAGTCAGATACTGAAAGGCCGAAACGTTGTAATAAATATGGCGACAAAGATGAGGACAATAGTCCGAATAATGTAAATAGTGTACATAATACCTCATCTCAGAAATAGAGACAGATAATTAAGCGATCATTTTAACTTAAATTGGTTAAAACTAAACCCTCCTAATGCTAGATAATAACAAAACAGAACAAACCTTTTGGATAACTTAAAATACTTTCTTTATACATATTAATTCCTTATAACGTATATAGTCGTGTATCGTGTGAGTTTTTAATATCAGTTTTTTACGCAAGAATAGAAGTGCGCTCTATATGCAAGTAATTTTTTTGAAGAGGTTAAACATGCATTTTTGGTGACTGGTTGCACTATACACAGGGAAATTTTTTTCTGGAGGTGTTAACATTCATGCCAAAAATTACAGGTGTCGCACTATACATGAAATCGGATTATACACTAGTATATACGGTATATAACCTCATTAGATTTATAGTAGAAGAACGCCGTATTTTTTTAAAAGTGGGTGACGTGTTATTGAGAGATAAAATAGGTTGTCATGTGGAACCCATAAAAATCTTTTAAAATGTTCCTTTTTTGAGAATTTTACTATTCAGTTGGGATATATGCAGCTAGTTTTATATAAACTCCGACACATAAATGTGCTTTTGACACGTGTGCCCAGGATTAAATAATCATTCCTTAGCTATGCTAAATTTGACCTTTCTTTCTTTTTATTTATTTTGTTCTCAATTCTTTCCACATTGTTCTTTCAGTCAGAGAAACCAATATGTATGGCAGTTAAAGGAGTTGTATTTGATGTAACAAGTGGCAAAAGTGAGTATCCTTTTTCAAATAATTATTTTTTTGCACATTATTTACATTATTCGGACTGTTGTCCGAATCTTTGTCGCCATATTTATTACAACGTTTCGGCCGTTGTACGCTCCGGCCTTCTTGAGGTGGTTCTTCAGGTAGACTGTTCTAGTTCCATAGCAAAAAGTTACCGACCCTTGGACTAACGTATAATCGAAAGCAGTCCTCAAATATTCATGAACAATTCTTGTATACACTATTCATTGACCGACATTAATTCAGCTAAAACCGAACGATTAATAATACATTTTCTGTAGCCTTTAATCACGCTTGCATTAATATATTTTACTAGAAACACCCGTGAAAATTTCACGATTTTCATATTTGAATTTTCTGATGAATCTTAAGTTAATGATTGAATAAGCTCACGGCGAGTTCTACGACAATAAAATATCTGTTGAAATTCCTCGATCGTATCGTTAAATATTTGAGCTTAATAAATATGAATGCTGAACGTTATTTAAAGAAGGGGTGTACAAATGAAATTATATGCAATTCACAAATTTTTCCATTTCACTGAACAGACGTTAAACACATGAGTGTCATCTTCTCTTCTATTTTACCTTCTTTCTTCCTTTCATTTTCTCACTGAATCCAAGTAGCGTCTTTGATAGATCTTTTTCTTCTTTCCATGCGATCAAAACGGAATAGTTCATTACTTTTTAGGTATTGACAGGGGTTAATGTACGCGCTAACTAAGGAACCAATGGAGGGACAAACAGTATTATAAGATATTAACAACATATTGTCATATATAACAGATTAATATATATATATATATATATATATATATATATATATATATATATATATATTACATTTTGCAGTGACTCGCGAAGAAAAAAGTTAACGGTAGGATTCAAATGAATATCTTACAAAACCGTTTATCCTGTTTTTTGATCCGTTAGATTTATAGATGAATAATAATGATAATAAGAGACATTACAAAATTTGCTCTGATGTATTGATTGGCCAAATATACAACGCATCTTAGAGTACAGTATTTACATTAATCGGACTATTGTCCTCATCTCTGTCGCCATATTTGTCACAACGTTTCGGTCGTTGTACGCTCCGTTGTACGTGGTTGGAATTTCGAACTGAACCCTTTATTTCGATCACTGAGGTAGACTGTTCTAGTTCCACGTGCCATGTTTGATGGATGTCAGTTATCAGTTATCTCCTGCTAATTTTCCCTCTGAAAGTTCTCCACTGCCTTAACCGGGTATTGAACTCACGCTCTTTGGGTCTGTCACTGGATTTAACCAACGCCTTTATCCACTATGCCATGTGTCCTTGAGGACGTTGTGACAAATATGGCGACAAAGATGAGGACAATAGTCCGACTAATGTAAATACTGTACATAATACCTCATCTCAGAAATATAGACAGCATCTTAGAGTGTATCCAAACTGGAACAAACAAAGAAACAAACCTTTGCAGAGGAGGCTCGAAATGCATCCAATCGGCATCGCGAGCATCACATTACCGGCCAATCAGACCATGACTTCAAACGCGGGCATATCTGAGGCTTTTCTCGGTCTGAACCCTGCTCAGTTCGACGCCTATTTGACAGAATTTCCCCGCCTCGAGGCGGCTGGGTGCGAGGAACACATCACTGAGATATGACAAGCGTTGAAACCGCTTAGACAGGACAAAACCCCGGGATTAGATGGTCTGCCTTACGAACTACACTCGAGGAAGTCGCCCGTTTTTGTCTCCTTGCTAGCACCGATTTATAACAACTGGATGAAGCAGGGGTCTATATCTCAATCCTTCACTAGGGGTGTGATCAAGTTGCTTGGCAAGAACGATGGGGATGCGGTAGGTAATTATCGGCCTTTGGCGATGTTAATCACAGAGTTGAAGATTTTAGCCAAGATCTAAGCCAGGCGTTTTCAGACTGTCCTTTCTAGTATGATTGGCTTCGAGCAGACTTGTGCCGTGAAGCGGAAGACTCTTCAGGACAACCTTCATTTGGTACGCTTTATCATTGAGCAAGTCGACAGTGAAGCCGCGCTGATCAATTTAGATCAGTCCAAGGCATCAATCTCTGCAGGTTGTCCTCTCTGTCGCCAGTTTCGGGCCGTACTTTTCGCACCTGGTTCCGACTTCTGTATGCGTTTCCCGGTTCGCTGGTGGAAGTGAACGGAATAAGATCGGAACCTTTCGTATTGTCCGCTCCATTCGTCAAGGTTGTCCATTTTCGCCTTTGCTATACGTTCTTGCGTTGGAGCCTTTCCTTTTGGGAGTTAAAGACGAATCCAAACCTACGCAGAATTCCCTACCTGGTGCTATCACCTCGGCTAGGTACACGCCTATGCTGACGACATTTCGGTTCTTGTGTCGAGCAGAGCCTAGATTGACGAAGTCAGCAAAGAAATCAGAGGATACGAAACGGTGATAGGGACTATGATCAACCGTGATAAGTCTGTTGGCTTTCTGTTGGGTGCGTGGAAGGGAGTTTCTCTTCCAGACCTTTCCTCTGGACGGACGAGCCAGTCAAGATACTCGGCATTTGTTTCGGTCCCGATCTCTTGTTGGAAATGAATTGGTCGGAGGTGCAGAAAAAAAGCTGAGGTCACAGTTTGATTGTGACCTTGGAGGAATGCTTCCTTAAAGGGGAGGGCGGAAGTATGTGCTTCGCGCATCTACCCGTTTCTCCTTTATCGACCCTCCCTACTTCCACCTCCTTGTACCATACTGATGACATTAGTAAGGGTCTTGTTCTACTTCTTGTGGGGAGACAAGTCCCCCAAGGTATGTTGGGAGATCTGTCATCTCCACCCGTCTGAAGGCGGTCTGGGTGTGCCTAGCGTTGAGATTCGTCAACATGCGCTTCGCATTTCTTTCCTAGACCGGATGTATTTGCAATTGGGTGAAATGGCGAATTCTGGAAGGTAGGCGATCGTAAGAACTTTTTATCCATGAGAAGTGTGCACTCGTCCGAGG
This sequence comes from Acanthosepion esculentum, assembly GCA_964036315.1. Lineage (NCBI taxonomy): Eukaryota > Metazoa > Mollusca > Cephalopoda > Sepiida > Sepiidae > Acanthosepion > Acanthosepion esculentum. The sequence continues at coordinate 88,145,991 of OZ038507.1, forward strand.
AAGAGGCCTGCCGTTTACCCCGAGGTGAGTGCTCCTTCTATCGTGAATGTTGGATTGCTGTCAAGTTCCTTTTACGGTCAACGGATGAACCCCTCCCTCACCCCAGGCGTTGTCTCGCAAGGCATTATATCACGTGCTAGTTAGGTGGGGTCTGATAGGCGAGATCGGTCTGACGAAGCAGGAGATTCGCTCTATATGGCCCTGGGCCCCCGGGTTGAAATGATTCACTAATGATGCGGCATTACTCACCTGGATGGTGATTCGAAGAGCCCTCACGACTTGTTCCACTCCAGGGTCTTCGGCCCGTTATGCAAGTTTGTTGAGGATATTATGGTTCGGATGCTGCGCGGAAAGTTCTTTGTCTTCGAGACCAGTTCCGTTTGTAGTAATGTCGTACCGCCGTTGACTAAGGCTGAGCACTATATGTTCTTTTGCTTACGAGGTGTTATGCGAGTCGTGATTTGAACGACGCGACAGAATTAATTCTATGAGAATGAGAAGTTTACCTTTTCCCAACTAATCTTGTTCTTTAGGCATCAGCTTAAAGTCAAGATTAGGACGAAAAGGAAACGACTTCATCAATCAGAATTTGACGAAAGGTGGGTGAGTCTTGCGCGTCTGTGCCGAATAAAATATGCTGACTTGGAGTGGCATTTTGATGCCGGTTAGGCATTAAGGATATTAGCAATTCTGGTTTGAACATTAGCAACCCTGCTCGAAAGACGCTAGTTTAGGCTGGTTTTGATTTTGTTTTTTTCTGCCAAAGTCAACTTAGCTAAGGGATGTATGCATATTGCCCCATTTTTATTTTTGTCCTTCTGTCTTTAGTTTAATTTCCCCTCCCCTTCCCTGTTAGGTGATCAGAGATGTTAGTTCTCTGGTGGATGCGGGACGCCATTCGCTTTTCGAGTGTGTTTTTCGTTTTTGCTGTTGTGTTTGGATGAGTGAATGATTGCTTGCATTCTCTAAAGTCCCGCATTAATTTCGTCCAGTTAACTGATGTTTCTGTCAAATTTAAAGACTGTTGGGGGGGGGAGGGGGTTATTACTAACACTGTTTTGTTTTGTTTCAGTTGATAGTTTTGTTTTCATTGTAAATATCCATTGGGGTAAAATTTTTAAAAGTTGTTATTTTATCCCCTGCCCCGACAAATTGTACCTATGCAGACTAGTTAGGACTTCATAGAGTCACTGAGGTATTATGGTGAATGTAGTAAGAATGATATGTATTGTTTTTGTGCCAGGATTATTGTGGGACAGTGATTGTGGCTAGCTAAGTTTAAGTTAGATGAAGGCCAGCCCTCCCCATTCCCATTTTTGGCTATGTACATATTCGTACAATAAATATTAGTACAAACAAACTCCGTTTTCAAAATTCCGTTTATCCGCGTTTATGGGCAGTGGCTTTTTATTAATAGTCTTTCAGTATGACCTTCCTTTCTTCTAATTTCAGAATTCTATGGCAAGAATTCTGTCTACAATGCTTTGGTAGGTAAAGACGCTACACGCGCAATTGCCAAGATGAATTTAGATGAGGAAGACTTGAAAAGAGAACATGACATTGTAAGTCTTTTTTATCTTTTATCGTCTTTTTAAAAATCTTTTATGGTCTTTTTAGCAGCAATGATGCAAGATTAAAACAAATCTACTCTATTCTCATTTGGACCAAAGTGAATGCTTTTAGTTCAAGATGATAAACAAAGCAAAATTTGTCAAAAGCACCAGCACCTCCAGCAAAAAAAAAAAAAAAAACACACAAAAAAACAAAAAACAATATAAAAAACGGCTTGTCAAAGGGACGGTTTTTCTCTTGGCCCCGTTATTACTGTAATACTTCTTCGGTAATTTTTATTGTTTAAAAAACGTATTTTTAGAATTTTAATAAAACCCAAACATATTAAACTGGATTTACACATTTTTTTCTCCCGAGAAATTACAACAAACGTGTTAAATACTATTTATTACAGTATTTTTAGACTAATTTTATATTTACAAGATGAAAAATATGTAAATCAACTATAATGCAATATATCATATTATAAAGAAATAACTGAAAATATCTCTTATCCAAAAAATTTATAAAAATTTCTCAACAAGAATATTTAAACAAACACATAACTACGAGTAACTAATTATAAATTTATTATATTTTTCGGGCATTCCTTTCAAAAGTTCTTGCTGCATAAATTCACTAAAATATGTTGTGAGCAGGGCCGGTGCGTACTAACAGCACCCCCCACCGACTGGGGATAGGGATGCAAGCCTGCTTGGGGCTCTCCTGGAAGGGCGAGTTTCAGCAGTGCTTTGTGGCCCACCGCCATTTTATCAACATTAACTTTTTTTTCTACCTATGTTACATTGTCAATCATTAACTATAATAATATTCATCGTGTTTCTGTTTAGAGATTTAGTTTTTGTGTATAACCACGATTTCATATACATTTAAAAAACATGTAATTTGTTTGTTAACAAATAACGCGAACTTTTTTTTTCCAATCGATTTTTAAAATTCAGAAAAGAATCGTCTAATTACCGGATTTTTATAAAGTCTTCGATACTTATGTAATAAAATACGAAGATTCTTTGAAGATAATTTTAAAGTCAATATTTTCAAGTTTTTTTTTTGTTTTTTTTTTTTCATATTTCGACTACCACACTAAGGAACGTTTTTAAGTTATAATAGCTAACAACATTTTTTTAAAAGATAATTTAATTGAATTTACGTTTCAATTATGTTTTTTTTGTTTTGATTTTTAAATTGGTATTTGATTGTAAAACAGATATTTTATATATTGGGGTTGGTACACTTTAAAAACGGGGAATTAAAAAGTAGATAATAGTCATTCTTCTATTTTTATTAAAAAGAGAAAAATATTCACTAAATGTTTTTAGTGATTTTACAAAAAAAATGATAATTAAAAATTATTTCAATCTGTGTAAAAAGGATTGCGATTTTATAATTTAAATTTGACAATGTTAAACATGACTAAATGTAAACTAGGTTTGGGCACCTCGAGGCGGTGTAATGGTTAGCAAGCTTGTTTCGCTAGAACAATTACGACTGAGTGTTGAGTTCGATCCACACTGGGTTCCCTCTACTTTCGGCCTTCTGTCACATCTAAGCTACGCTTGGAAACTCACTAATGGGAACCTCGAGGTAGTGTAATGGTTAGCAAGCTTGTCTCGCTAGAACAATTACGACTGAGTAGTAAGTTCGATCCTCACTGGGTGCCCCATACTTTCGGCCTTGTGCCACATCTAAGCTACGCTTGGAAAATCACAATGTAAACTAGGTTTGTCCAAAACTTCTCAAAAATAAGCATAGCATGAAGAAAAAGGCCCCTAACTTGATAATTTTTTTAACGTCTAAATGTTTATGCTATTATTAAGATGAAAGACCAAAGTATTTTCTGAATATTTTTGCAGATTTTTTAATCCTTCCTATAATGTTAAATATATAAAATATCCAATTATAGTTGAAAATCGGTTTTTCTTTTTTAGACAGAAATTTGGGATTGTTTCTTTCTAATAAAAACAGACAAAATTTAAAAATTTTAATATTTTAGTTTTAAATATCGACTTTCGAAATTCACGCTGAAAAAAACTGCAGTGTCACCTACCTAATGTTATTTAAGGTCAGTTAATAACAGACGCTTGTAAATAAAGGGTTTTTCTTAATCTGATTATTCGTGTTAACATAAAATGTAGAAATTGTAAAATATACTTTACTTTAATTTTTTGTGCTGCTAAAATAAAATATAAAAAATACTATTAATTTAAATATGTTTCAAACACAAAGTCAGTCAACTTTAAACATAGATAATAGCTATGGCGCCAAAAAGAACCATAAAATCTTTACTTTGACAGAAATTTTATTCAGTTATTCAACGCAACGTAAAACGACCGAGGAAGTAGCGAATACATTTGCTCATGCTAAGTCTCGAAAAGACACTATGTAAAATTATCTATATTTTATTCATAATATTGAATGTGTTAATAATTTACAGACAAAGAGACCTTGGGCTATACTTGGTAAGTTCAGTACTTATGACATATTCTGCAATTTTACTGTTTTTATGAAAGTTGTCAATGCCCAACACCGTTGACGGTAGCCACAAGTTATCTCGCTGGTCGTAATATAGAACGTTTTGTAATGGAAGAGTAGAGTTTTGTGAGCAAAGTGGTTAGAATATCACTTGACGCTGAGGGGCAATCCTCATGGGTATTTCTTAGGAAAAACACAGGAGTTGGTCCGTGTCACTAAAACTACCCTAGAGCAGATATTGACCCAAGGACAGCGATGAAAAGCGAATTTATGTGAACAGAAACATAACTTTTTATAAAGAAATTGTCAGTGGTGTATTTATTTTTAGACTGCTACAGTATTCGACTTTTATCAAAAAAACCTCATGACGTTAAAAATTGCCGCAAAACATTGTTGATTTATCTAACATGAACAGATCCATTATGGCGTGTTTCTAACTTATATATAGATATATTGTATTTATTTTCAATTTTTCTAGTTAAATTGTTCACATATATAGGATGGTATTAATTAGACTACAAAAAAAAATTTGTATTTCATAGGAATAACTTTATGAAAATTGAAATGTAATAGAAACGGCTCCGTATCATAGATTCGGTAGGGTCATTAGACCCCCTATCACTAGCCCTAGTTGCGAGTATATGAGTTTATACATTTTTTCTTCAAGAACTATAAAATTAGAATAGAAAAAAAAAGAAAGGGAAATGCTATTTATTTAGTTATATATTAAATTGTTTATTTACAAGAATAATTTGGTAAAGTTTAACAAACGTAGCCGCAAAATGGAGTATATAGTAAAAGCAGTCTCACGAGAAATGCCGTCCTTTTAATACACTGTTTGTTTGTTTTTTTTCTCTGGTATGTTTTTTAAGTTTCGTCGAATATCATTTTTCATTAACTTTTCTTACACACGCACGCACACACACACACATATACATACATACATACATATATATATATATATATATATATATATATATATGCAAGAAGATTCATATTTTTACCATGAAAAGTCTATATTAAGCAATACTTATATCATCTACGATTTATTTTTCCCTTAATATGCACAAACAATAAATTCGTACGTTGAACGTATATCTATATCGTCATAGCATGTGAAGCCACATCCATATTAAAGTTAAGTTTGACATGAATGTGGGTTCACATGGTATGATGACTGTGGAATAGATTTTATCCTCACGCGACAAAAATGACCTTACAATTTAAATACATTTAACGCATTTTTTCAGTTGGATTAGAGTACTGATTGTTAACCAGAATCTGACTGAACTTAGATGGAGCCTCCTGAATTTGACCATTGACCTGTCATCTCTTTGAGCAAAGTACTATATGTAAAGTTTGCAAACATATAACACAAATCCACGGCGCCCTTTCTTATTTCTGTCAGATTTTGGTCGACAGCGTAACAGTACAGTACTTTGAATAGAAGTGAAAGTAAAAAGATTAAAAATTCTGGAAGCCCTTCATGCCAAAGGACGACAACCCATTTATCGATAAAATTTTCAATTTGTTTCACCTATACATATATTGTATTATATAAATACTGTTTGTGTTATTTGTTGCAGGAAGGCTTAGAAGACAAATATCTGCAAGACCTTGATAAAATATTTAATGATGTTTACATGGCTAAGTACCCAGTAGTTGGGTACATGGATTATCTTCTCTCGGTGGACAAATTTATTAACAAGGTGAAAATCAAAGAAGAATTTTAGTATTAAAGTGCAAGTAGAAAGCGATGCCGTTTTGCTTTTTTCTTTCCTTTTTTGCAGTCATCAGAGCAAAAAACATTTTAGAGTTTCTTCCATCTTTTTTTTACACACAATTATTGTTTCTAATAAAAATGGCCGAAAAACATTAAGCTTGGCTTCATTAAAAAGATTTCTGTCTTGTTATAATTATTATTATTATTATTATTATTATTATTATTATTATTATTATTATTTGTGTATGTTATGTTTCGCGCTTTGTATCCTGTAGAGCCGGGTCCAAACTATGGTCCTTAAGCCCTATAGGAAAATTGATATTTAATTAATAGGACTTTTCTTAGTATATGGGATGTTCCGAGTAGGGCGATCTTCTGAGCAACTTGTATGTTGATGTTACCTGGGATGCTGTTAGTAAAATTGTTCATTCCTTTTCTCACGAGGCCCAGTGCTCCGATTACTATTGGTACCGTCTCAGTCTTCATTGCCTACATCCTATTAATCTCGATCTCCAGGTCCTTGTATTTGGACAAGTTCTTGATAATTTTCATAGAGGTGTTTCTCTCAGGTGGTACTGCTATGTCAATAAGCATACACCTTCTGAATTTCTTGTCTTTTATGAAAATATCAAGTCTGTTGACTTTTATGTCCCTGTCAGTTTGATTTGGCATGTCCAAGAGGATAGTTACATAGATTATTTTGGGTAACTGTGTCTGGTTGGTGCTCATACCATCTCTCAGTGGTTTCGATTTTGTTCTTGCATATCTTCCAGTTCACAGATGTCGCTACCTTGGTATGTCTGTGGGTATATTCATTTTTTGCTAGTTCCGGACATCTTGATCTATGGTCGACAGTTTCATAATATGTTCCGTAGATCCTGCACTTCGGGTTAGTTCCATCCTTGATTATTTGACGCCGATAGGATTTGGTTGCAAGGCTTTGGTCCTGAGCTGCAATAATTAGGCCTTCTGTCTTAATTTTCAACTCAGTGCTCCTCGGTCACTGATGTGTTTTCTGTTGGTTCGCATCTGCTTTTTTCGTTCTTTTTAGGTATTTGCCATGTAACGCCTTGTCCTCTCAGTTTTTTTTTTTATTTAATTTGGCCAAGTTGTTTTGCTTACTGTTTTACTCGTTTTGCGTAGATGGTATTCGCTTCGTTTTTTTTGTTGTTGGTAAGATTTCAGGTATATTAAACTTTTTCTTGAAGAATGCAACTTTTTTGTTGATGGAGTAGATTTGGAGTTTTATAATTTGGTTTTTGTGAGGTATGCTTCCAGTCCGGTTGTTGTAGTTTTTAGAGTTAGTTCAAGTTGGATTAGACCTCGGCCTCTTAAATCTCTTGGTACATACAGCCTATCAACATCTGATTTCAGCTGGGGCATCCTTATTTGGGTAAGCATTTTTCTGGTTTTGGTGTCCAATTTTTAAATCTCATTCAACTTCCATTTAATAATGTTGAAACTATATGTTATTACGTGTATAGCCAAAGTGTTGAAACGCACTCTCCTATAATATTCTTTTCTGGTCTTTTTCTTCATAATTGAATGTTTTATTCCATCTCCCTAATTAATTCCTAATTATTTGTATTGGCCCCATTTAGTTTGCTTTCTAGTATCGAACGCACTCTCCCATAGTATTCTTTTCGGGTATTTTCTTCATAAATGAATGTTGCATTAATTCCTAAGTATTTGTATGTACCATCTTGGTTTAGTTCCTTAAGCTTGCAGTTGATATCAATGTCTAACTCTGTAGTTTTCGTTAGTTTACCGCATTTGAAGGTGGCTTTGACACACTTGTCGATTCTGAACTCCATCCTAATGTCTTCATTGAAGGTTTTGACAATGGTGAGTGTTTTTTTTCTGTTGGTTGTCATCCTTGGCAGAAGTTTTAACATTAAGATTATTAGGTGATTCACTTTGCCATTCTGTGACTTCTGTTCGTATCTACTGTTGTTCAGTAGGCAACTGAGTGGCGCTAATGCAAGGCAGAAGAGTAGTGATGACAATGAATCTCCTTAGAAGATCCCACTTTTGATGTTGATTGGTATCGATGTTAATGACCCGTTTGCATGATTTAGGTTTAGTGTAGTTTTCCAGTTTTTCATGCTCTCCGTTATGAATTTGACTGTTATGGGTCATACACTTTTTATTTTTAGGCTCTTCTCTATCCATGAGTATGGTACACTATCGAACATCTTTCTGTCGTTTATCCATGTTATAGATAAGTTTCTTTTTCTTGTTTTCACCTCTTCCAATTTTGTTTTTATTGATAATTAGTTGGTCCTTGCACCAGTAATTTGCTCTTTTACATCCCTTCTGTTCTGCTGGGCGTAAATTGCTTTTCTCAAGGGAGTTGTATGTCCTCTCGGTTATGATAGAAGTGAGGATCATGTATATTGTTGGTAGGCAGGTGATGGGTCTATAGTTATTCGGGTTCTGCATCTCTTCTGTTTTGGGGAGTAGGTGTGTTACTCCCCACATGAGCCATTTAGGTCATTTTTCTGGGTTTATGATTATATCATTGTATGCCAGTGCGAGGTCTTGGGGGGAATGCTAGATAGGCTTATTTATCCAAAAATTGGCTCTTCGGTTTATTCCTGGTTATTATCATTATTATAAAAATTATCAAAAGCACAAAATTAGAGCAAGTCCATGTGAGTTAACTATTTTCACGTGCTCTATGAATATTGTTTCGAAAAATGATTGTTCCTTTTTTGTGCCCCGACTGCGCATGCGCTATGGAGTTAAAGAAAAATGTCCGTATGGCCAGGACCTACACATACACCAAACAAATTCTACTTATATGAATTGACATGATTTTTTTAAAAACTATTTTATTTATTTATTTGGATAAAACCAGTTTCGGTATAATAGAGCAATTGTAGAGTTTGACCATTGTAACGACGCCACAAAATAAAAATTGCCGGGACAGGAACTAAATTTAATGCAAACTTCTTATATACATGCCCACATCATAGTTATCTGACAAAAAACTAACGTTACACACCAATGTAAATTTTCATCTTTACTCTGACTGAGCTTCAAAAAAAGGTTAAAAGTTTTTCCCCATGTTTCTGCTAAAAGACCTATTTGAGCTAAGTGGTTCCTCAGATGATAAGTTTTAAAGATTCCTGGTTCTTTATGTTTTCATCTGACACTCTTACAGGAATGAGGCTGATAGACTTTTGTCACAATTGAGTTTTACATAAACGTTTTAGGGGCTAATGTTAAAAAAAACGAGAAAAAAAGAACGAATATGAAGTTAAATTATTTATTTTGAAAATTAATGGCAGTAATATTTTTACATACAGATCAATAACTTTGTTTGAAATTGAGGCAAAGAATATAAATTTAGTTTTCTATTTAGTTCTCTGTTCCAGCAAAATGTGTGTGAGGGAGTGGCGGGGAAGTGGCAGAGGGGGGGATTTAAAAACTCCTGGTGTTGTGTATCGTGGATAGTCTTTAAAGAATGAACTGGCTATATTGATAATGGATAGTGATCAGGCAGATAAGTGCTTCGACCTTCTTCCACTATCTAATCCGATAAAATATAAAAAATAATCCAAAATTATTTTTGTTTTGACTTTTGCAACTGTTACAACCAATTAAAACCATCAGATATTACGATTGCACTTTGACATGTTTCCACTTTGACATATTTTTGTCATCAGTGAAATATATTTTTTTTTAATTTTTAAGGAAACAAAATTGTTAGAGAACAAGGATTATTGAGAGAGACGACTGTCAAACTCAATCAGGAGATTAATATCGGAAAAAAAAAAGAGTTTGAAACCACGTCCCTTCAGAGCCGTTGGGGATCATAGCACGCCACTGACATATTTTCGTTACTATCTGGGAGTTGATAGTCTTTGAGTTTTAGGGGAGAGGGAGTCATGTTTTCTCGTTTTTGAATTCAAAGTAGTCTTTTATCCAGGACTGGCTGACACTCAAGGCTAGAGATCTCCGTCTAATATACTATTTAAACCATAGATGGGAAGAGAAGGGAGGGATTCACGGTGTTCCCAAATGGTGTTAGTGCAAAAGTGAACAGTACAGACTAGGTCGGAATTTGAACTCGGCTCTCCGATTCCATTTTCCGAGCCCGTAACAGTTACGCATCTCTTCGGGTATATGTAGGCAACCCGTTTATATCGCGGGATAATGGTAGCGCTCTGTTTGGTCAAAATTCAGTCCGCCCGTGAGCAGCAACCGGTGTGGCTTAGCAGTACGACAGACGAAGCATGAATGGGGAATGAAAATCTGAAATTGCTCTTCCTTGTTGGAAAATGCTATCTCTTGTGTTGTACTCTTGCCGGGTGGTGAGACTGGAGTGATCTCTCCAGGGCGCAGATATGAGGGATGGCAGAAAAAGGCCGTGTGCTGCCCAGACGACATGGCCTTCCTCTCGACCATACCGAGAAGATCCAAAGGAATACTGCAGATATACTATTTTTTCTAATTATGAAATATAACAACAGCAATATCCCCTGCGTGAGGGATAAATACTTTACGAATAAGGGTCTTGAAAATAAACTTTTTTACTTTTTTTAAAATAATGCTTTATCGCGAGGTTTTTAAACAAAAGTTGACTTTAAGCGCCTCTTTTTATTGTTCAACACCGGCGGCCATGTTTAAGACATTTCATTGCTGTCTGAGTGAAGAGCTTTAACCATGTTCTGAGGAATCAGATAGAAATACAGTATAAAATAATCTCCCAATTTTAATTTCAGTGAAGATCTGCGGAGACTAGACAATTTTTGCCTCCATCTGCACGCTTACGTAGCGACCCTCAGATACTCGATTCCTTGTGTGCGGCAGATAAATAAAAAAAAATATACAAATTAAGGAAGAAAAAGACAACACAGACACAAAAGATTAGAGACAACGCGTTTATAGGAAAGAGCGTAAAAGAATTATCACAGACGTCATGCAATAAGAAAATAAAATGAAAAGAATCTCATTAAAGTCAGCACAAGAAATAATATTACACAATTTATTATTACAAATAATTAAGGATAGTAATGAACATCAATGAGGGAAGCGCCGTAGATGGAAAAGGGATGAATCCATCTTCGCGCCTCCAGCGATAGGTTAAATTGACAGGGCAGACGGTACTCTCTAGCTTTAGGTGACAACTGTTTAAAATGGGCAACTGCGAATTTAAAACCGTGCAGAAGGTAAAGGGGAAACTCCTTCATTGTTTACCCCAAAAGAATAACCACAGAAATGCAGTTAACAAAGACTAAAAAAAGGGAAGCTGTGGAGAGTAAATGACCGCCTGTATCTTGAAAGATCCTCACGGAAGCGGAGTCATGAAAAAAAAAATAATGTTATTATACAACGACTTCATTTATGCGACAAGGGCTGGTAAGCAAATTTACGAGCAATGGCTTTCGAGATAGGCTTTCTAATTATCATTCTAGGTAGGCTCCCTGGGTTGACGTTTACTGGAGCAAACTAAATTCAGCACAAGGCCAGTTTCGGGGAGACCCAGTGGTGATCTTACTAAAATGTAATGGTATATGAAACTAATTCTCGTTAGTGTCCGGATATCGAATACTGGTAAACTCGAAAAATTTTAAGGCAAATCTTTAATCTTCGTTTCCACAAAAAAATGGAGTGTCAAAAGGATGGTTTTTCCCTTGACACCGCTATTATTTTAACTACCTTCACTCCTTAGCAATGTTTATTGTTTTAAAAAACGATGATTGGAATTGTAATAAAACCTAAATATATAATGAAAATGAATTTATACATTTTTTAAAAATCTTTTGACGCTTCGTCTTTTTGTAGGCACGAAGGTTAAAGAATGCTAATTTTTTACGCTTTTTTTTTCTTTAAAATAATGAAAAAGTTGAGTTGCGAGTCTATAATTCCCGAGTAATCACTAAATTTATGTACAGTGTAACCCGGATATAAGAGAGTTGTCGGGACCGGAGAAGAAGTCTCTTATATCCGGTTTATCTTATATCCGAGTTTGGTCTATTATATATACATTAACACAGGCTCAATTTTGGGACCAGAGAAAATCTCTCTTATATCCGGGTTTCTCTTATATACGGTATCTTATATCCGGGTTACAATGTACTTGTAAAATCTGCAATGGCAATGTAGTATAAATATCTTTTCTTGACTTTAATGTTCTGGTGAATTAGAGTCAGCAACATTTATAAATGATTGTAACGATTGAGATTTGTCGTCAATATTGCATCACGGCGAACATGAATGCGCATGTGTAAAACTCAAAATGTAATTAGCAATTGTTTCACGTTTTTATGAAAAATAACGAAAGAATATAAGTAGACAGATCAATATGTCCATAGATTAATGACGAAAAACAGCATAAAAAGTATTTATTTTACAAATATTTATTTTTCAATACGATCTCCTTGTCAATGCAAGTAGGCCAATAACTTTCCCATTAATCACAGATTAAATATTATACAGTGAAAATTTCAGATCAAAATTCAACTAACCACAGCGTTAGGCTACCGACTTATTGATCCACCCCCTCCTCAAAAATTGTTACAACGAAGAACCCGAGCATTAGAAATGATATGCAACAGAAACATCCTCTGCGCCTCCTACGTAGACTGCATCACATATGGCGCGCGGTGTGAGACACAATCAGACAAGAAACATGACCGCTGAAGTACATCATGTCCACCGTTAAGGAAAGTGAAATTATATGGCCACGTGATAAGAGCCGACAATCTTTCCACTACCATCCGACAAAAGCTTAGACAAGAGAAGAGACAGAGGGGGGTTGGAAATGGTCTGACAAAATCACTGAATAGACTGGAAGATCATTGACAGAAGAGATTCAGACATTGTCACGCAACCTAGACATGGGGAGGGAGCTGGTCAGGAGCTCAGCAAGCTTATGATCATACCCAGTCATGGGAGTGATGATGATGATGATGATTTGAATTGGTTAACTTCTTTCCGTGACGAGAAATTAGAAATCTTTTTTCCTGTCTTCGGGGTCAATAATCTAAAAAATACCTTAGGTAAACAAAATGTTTTTGATGGCAAATTTTTTTTTTTTTTTTTTTTCAATTAAAGGCAAAATCAAAACTTCAAAGAAAATATTGAAATTACTGCAAATACATTAAAAAAATTTACACACACAAATATGATAAAATATAGTTTTAAAGTGTGGTATAGTTACAGGTAAAAATTGACAATACCAGGGATAGAGCATATGTAAATATAAAAGTGGAGACTGACGTCAACAGCGAGCGGTGACAGTCTGTTTCCTGTAATCTTTAGGACATGCCCTGAAGATTGCATTCAAGCAAGAAACAGACTGTCGCCGCTCGATGTTGACATCACTGTTTAATTATATTGTAATAATATTTTTTATTATAAAATATTTTACATCGCTACACAAAAATTTCTATGTTTCGGAACTTAATTGTTCTATCATCAGGCGATGTTGGGTAACTTATATTTTATAATCTCTCTGTTCTTTCTCTTTATTTGCATATGTCTTTAAATAAATTGTCGGACTATGTCCAATTCTAAATATATATATATATATATATATATATATATATATATATATTATAATTATTCATATTAAAAAAAATCTCCGCATGATCGACCTCTCGGTGATGGACGCATATTCTAGTCAACGTGTCAGATAACGATAGATCACATAGTTGAAACATTCAGTCATAAATAAACGATATTTTTTATTTTATTTTAATTAATTTTTTTTTAATGAAGAAACTTTGACAATTCGTAAATTTGGATATGCGTCAGCTTATACACAAAATTGTAATTATTAATTAGAAAGATTAACCTTGTCGATCGAATTCAATAAAACTACATAGGAACTCCTAATACATAAAACTCAGTGTGTGTGTGTGTGTAAAACACTTTTGCACAGATGTTACTCTGAGCCCAAGCAAAAGTGCCGGAGAAAAACACTTATCCTAGACAGAGCACACAGATACTAGCCTGATCATCGACAGAAGTGTCGATCTATACGTACATAATCCAGTCAGTTTTTGACGGGTACGATGCTAGTATTGTGATATTGGACATTTTTACCTTGTGTTTTTATCATTCTTCTTATCTTTCGTTTATATTATTTTTTATAAACAGGATGGACAAAGTTTTATTTGCGATATTAAGTGACACATATACACACTTAAAACGAACATGAAGTTCTTATTTTTAATTACATTAAATAAAAAAATGGCGCATTACAACGAGTCAAATTTTAAAAAAATTTTACTTCAGAAAAAATATTTAAATAAATTTCAGACGTTGTGTGATACATACACGTAAAATATTATATTCGTTTCATGGCGCGATTCGATTTGAACGCGAATAATAATTTAAATTAAGCGTCTCAATGAGAAACAGCAGCGAACTGAACGCATTAAGTGTTAGGCTGGTCCCTGTCATGGTTGACAATGGGTGTATCAGCTTTAGTTATTATACCCACGCTGCTAATGATGCGAGACTGGTTTGTTCAAGTGCTCATTCTCTCACCCTTCTCTTTCAACCGTCTTGACATGTAAGTAACGAGACATTTAAGATTTGGCGTCAGAGCTCAGGGTGTGTGCGAATTCATGCCTTTCCCAAGAATATTAGTGTTAAGTGAGCATAAACAGACTCAGTCGGAATTTGAACTCTGTTTCCCGATTCTGTTTTCCGTACTAATAACTGTTACGCCCCACACACCTCCTGGAAAGCAACCATAGAAAATGATTAAAAAAATAAAAATAAAATAATTAAGGAAACAAAACAAATAAAAGAACTTTAAAAAATGTAAAAGTAAAAATTTCATAAGATATTAAAATATCTTGGAGAATAACTTCGAAATTTTGTGTAAAGCATGGAATAATAAGGCACCAAACAGGTGGAAAATATCTTAATATACCAACAATTAAACACCTGTAAATTCTAACATGACGGTTTGTCCATTGTAAAATTGAAGAAAAAGAAAAACGAGTATTTTATCACATGACAGAGATCAATGAAAATTTAAAAAAAATTATGCACAAAGCAGAACCACGCTTAAACATTCACAAAAATCTACAAAATTAAAAACAAAATTCACTTTTTCTTTGTAATATAAAGCTAACAATAAACACTAAATTGTATCATTTATAGAGGCATAATTAGGTTCAGATAGTCCGAAGAAATAAAGTATTTTCTTCATAAGATTAGTTGAGTACCGTGAACAGAATTCAATAGAAATGTTTAATATCACATAGGTGAATAGAGGAATCATCAGGCAACACACTATGACTATTTGTGATATATTGGAATGTGCAGCTTTTATATCATAAAGAATTTATATAAAGAATTAATTAAAAATGTTAATGAGATTACTGGCGAAATCACTTCGCTAACAAGACTTAATGAGACATTAACTTACTATCAATTCCTTGAATAATACGATCCTTATATATGAGCTCGTCAATTCCATCTTACAACAGCTCAAATATAAGGATCGTATTATTCAATGAATTGATAGTAAGTTAATGTCTCATTAAGTCTTGTTAGCGAAGTGATTTCGCCATTACTCTCATTAACATTGCTAATTAATTCTTTGTATAATTTTTTATGATATATATTATGAAATGGATTAAGTCTGACAATTATTTAATATATTTTCTGTTTATATGTTATTTTAATAGATACAATTTATTTAAGTAAATGCTCTGTTTTTTTATTTAAACAGTATTAATTACATTTACCGGTCTGAATGTTCGAGAAATTTTGTAGAAAATATGTGCTTCTCCGACAGGAATCGAACCTGTACCTCCAATGGGAACCGGAATTTAATCTGATGTGCTGTTAACCATTCAGCCACAAATAAATAAACTGTATGTATTAAAATAACATATAAACAGAGTATATATATATTTAAATAATTGTCGGACTTTGTCCATTTCATAATATATATATATATATATATATATATATATATATATATATATATATATTTATATTAATGGATACCCATATTTATTAAACAGTAAATTTAAATGAAGTAATGGATTTCTTTTTGTGGGCTTAATAAATAAAAATCCATCGCTTCTTTAGGAATTACTTTGTTTACATTAAGGTACGAAACTGAGCAGATATGAATGTTTCGAGTCTGAGAGAGATTTGCGTTTATAAAGCATTACTCAATTTTGCTTGATTGAGATATACTCCGTGGCCGAGTCGGTCTAATGCACGTCGGATCGAAAGACGGTTTCTCCTACCACGGGGGTGCAGGTTCGATTTCTCAAATATTCAGGCCAAATAGACGAAAATAAATTAATGTACTCTTTAATAAATATACGGAGAGTCTACTCAAATATGGGTATCCACTAAAAATAGTGTTCAAGTAATAAAATCTGTCAGATTGATGAATAAAAATCCATCACTACTTTAGAAATATATGTGTGTGTGTCTGTTTGTGTGTGTGCGTGTGGGTGTGCCTGTATATAGATAATTCTATTTTACCGGTTAAATATATTACCGATACTGTGTTGTTCGATAGTTTCATAAAAACAAAAGTTTTAGGCAAGATCAATTACAGTGAATAAATCAATAGATTTTGATGTCTTATAAATTCGTATTGAACAGTGATCATTCTTCATCATGAAATCTCCAGGTGTATACGTGGTTTTGATAAACCACAAAGCGATCGCCATTTGCATTAAAAGTGACCTGTCCTGAGTGACTCAATATGGCGTTTGAACAAAATCATCAGGATTTCTGTAGTATCCCGAGTTCTTTAAACCGACATTTTCAAATAAGAACCGACTGAAGTTGGTGTTGAAGAAAAACGACAAAGAAACAGAAACAAAATGTCTATCATTATCCTTTGTATTAAAAGATCACAGTTCATATCTCTAGCTTTTAATTTCCTTGTTTGGGATTTAAAAAATTAATTATGCAAGATCATGTCTTCCTCGGATTCTTGTGAGCATCAAAAAACCATGTCTGCTGTTTCACTTGTGAAGTTTGGGGCGTAGCTGGGCATCGTTGTCAACATAGGAGAGAGGTAGTTGTCAGTTTGGTGACAAGAGCCATGATAGTTGAAGGTCATATTCTGGGCGTATCTTCGGTATTGTTGGACTTCCATCTTCAGATTAACGTTCTCGACTCTCAAGCGACTATTTTCTTCTTTCGAGGCATGCAACTGGTTCCACAAACGTTTTATCGACTAGAAACAGAAAAGAAAAATAACAAAAACATGTGAATACAAAAGACGCGATTAAGTTCGTGCTGACTTATATATTTTAATTTCTATTAAAAGAAAAATAATTATATTTCGTCTCTACTCGCATTCTAGAGTGATTTTAAAAAAAATTGATTTTTTTTTTATTTGCAATGAACACAAACAATCTGAAACGAGACTGAAAACAAACACCTCTCACTTTCTTTAATCTCCCAGTGGTCGTATATATATATATATATATATATATATATATATATATATATATATATATGTGTGTGTGTGTATATATCAAAACCTGCGGAGGGTCGTTTGGGGACCTTGTGGCATCCGTTGCACCAGGTCCCTGTATTCGTCCCTCCAAAAAGTGTGGATGGCCCTGCACAAAGCCTTCACCACTATAATCAAATCCTGTGCGGGTGTCGGGCTTTCAGTTTCTGGGACCTGATCTGTCTGACCCTCATACGTCGAGTTCGACGGGAGAGTCCATTATATATATATATATATATATATATATATATATATATATATATATATCACATTATGAAATGGACAAAGTCCGACAATTATTTTTTTAAAGACATTTTTTATGTTTATACGTTCTTTTTATAGATACAAATATTTAAGTAAATGCTCTGTTTATAATAAACAGTATTAACAACATTTACTGGCCTGAATGTCAATTTTGTCACGGATGACCGAATGAACAGTATTAGGTGGATAACCTAAAACACATAGGGTATCCTTGACAAAATTGATCTCATCGTCCAAGAAGGACTCTGAACAGATTTTTAGTGCCCGATGAATAATGTTTATCTTACGTTTTGTGGGGCAAAAGTAGACCCAACGCGTATATAATCCCGCGAAAGTTGGTTTCCTGTAAATAGAAGTAAATAAACTTGTTGGTGTTCGATGTACCAATACATCTAAGAAGGCCAATTGATAATTGGATTCCTTCTCAACGGTGAACCTTAGTGCTGGATGGATACCATTTAGAAAAGAAAGAAACTGATCAGCCTCAACATCGTTGTTGAATAAACAAAAAGTATCATCAACATAGCGACAATATAGTTGAGGACAAAGTACATTCTTCCGTATTCTTTCTTCATGAAAGCCCACAAATATGTTGGCTAGAGCTGGACCCAAAGGAGAACCCATAGCGACCCCGTCAATTTGTCGAAACATGGTGTTGTTGAAACTAAATTCGACAAAAGACGTGGCAAATTTCATCAACTCAACAAAAGTTGACTCCGGAATGCTTGGTGGAGACAAAGTACTGCGATAAAGCATATCACAGCAAATATCGACAGTTTCCATCAGAGGAACACAGGTGTATAGAGAACAGATGTCGAAGGAACACATAAACTTGCCCGAAGAAGATAAATTTTGTATAAGGTCGACAAAGGAAAATGAATCCTTTATGCAAAATCCACTAAAGCCCTTCAACACAGGTTCCAAAAGCGTTGAGAGCTATTGGGCCACCTTGTGTTGGGCTGAACCAACCATTGATAAAATTGGTCTCAATGGTATTTTATTTTTTTCCCTCCTCCTCCATATTTCCTTTTCATTGTACATTTTCTGTGTTTTTTAATTTAAATTAAATCTCCCGTTGTAAGCCTGATGAGCGGAAGCGAAACCGGTTGCTTCGCCCGTTTTTAATATGTCTAGTAATATCAAGCTTCATACGTTTATTGCTGTGATATATATATATATATATATATATATATATATATATATATATATATATATATATATATATATATGCAGTAATACTTCTTTCATGCACATTTCATTGAACATGACAGACAAGGTGCTTTGATTTAGTTTTTTATACAATTTTTCATGTGATCTAATAATTTTTTATTTTCGAATGATAAATTATATAAAAACTGTCCGATTTTTCTTTTTATCCGAGCGCTTTCGGCTATACATTTAGCCATTTTCAAGGTTAAAATATATTAACTGTAAACAAAATATAGTTTGTTGTATGTATGTATTTATATAATGTTTTCATTTTTAAAACATAGACAAAATAGAAAAATATGAAACTGGAAAGGTTTTTTTTATGACGCGTTTCATCCGTTAGCATTTCATCGGGCTTCCTCTTTGATGACGTTGCCACGTCTACACATGCGCACGAAACGTGAGACGCAGGTAGTTTCAAAATCTTTTGAAAGAATATTTTTTCTCAATCTAGCCGAAATCACACAAAATCATATATATATATATATATATATATATATATATATATATATATATATATATTTCATTAAAAACGACTGACAAGGTGCTTTTATTTAGTTTTTTTATATAATTTCTCGTGCGATCTAATAAGAAGGAGTTAATACCGTGATTCCCGAACGCTTTCTTTATTTTTTGAACATTCTCAAAGGGGATTATAGTTGAAGTGGAGGAGTAAAGCAAGAGTAGTTGGAATATAAGGGAGCCCCCCCCTCCCTTATATTCCAACTACTCTTGCTTTACTGGGAGAGGAAATTAATATTAATAAAATTTATATTAAAAAAGTTGTATTAAAAAAGAATATTAAATATTAGAAAGATGGAAAATTCATATTAATAATAATTAATATTTTTTAAAACTAACGAGAGAGTCAATTTTAGACAGAATGTAAGGGAGGGAAAAATATATTAATAATAATATTATAATTGTATCAATAATAATAATAATTGAGAGGAGGAGCAAATCAATATTGGAGGAAATCTAAGTTAATCAATGGTAGAGGGAATGTAAGGGGGGAGGGAAAAAGGGGGGATAATAAAATAAATATTAAAAGGAGGGAAAATTAATATTAATAATAATTAATATTTCTGAAACTAAGGAGAGAGACAATGTGAGAGATAATTTAAGGGAGGGAGAAAAAATATTAATAAAAATGAACAATATTATCCGAATTCTCCGCCCCTTACTGCGTGTCACACAATTCTTTGTAAGAAAATAATGATTGATTTTAAATCATTGTTATAATTTGTGGAGAAAAATGATACATTTCAATATTACTCTATAATCTTGCTGATGTGACCTTCATCTTCTGGCTTTCTCCTTCTATATTTCGGATAGGAGTCATTCCCTTGTTCAAATTTAAATTTAAATTAAATCAAAGTGAAAAAACATTCAGGTGTGGGGCTTGTGTGGACTGGGCGAGAGAATTTGAGAGCAAAGATTATGAATTTTGGCTGTCTGTAATTTGGCCAGATGAAAGTAAATTCTGCCAGTATTCCAATACAAGATAGGTTTATGTTTGGAGATATCAGAATGAGACTTGGAACGCTGAATGTCTGCAGGCGACCGTTAAACATGGGAGACATTGGAGTAATGATGTGGGGCGCTGTCTGATTTGGAGAGAAATCTGAGCTGATTCTTGTTGACGAGCGGTTGAATGGTCAAAAATACTGTCAAATATTAGAGAAAGGACTACTACTACTATTTGAAATCAATCAGATTGACAAGAATGTCTACTTTTTTTCAAGAAGATGGAGCGCCATGTCATACGAGCAAAGTAGCAAAGGCCTGGAAGGAATCGCAAGGAATCAAGTCACTGCCATGGGTAGTCCAAAGTCCTGACATGAATCCAATAGAGCACGTTTGGGAGCACCTTGACTGAAAACTTTAAGAGCGTGCAACCTAAATCCCATCAGTGGCAAACCCTTAAAGAAACATTGCTAAAGGAGTGGCAGAATATGGATCAGACGATTGTTGATAACTTGATCAAATCCATGAAAAATCGAATACAAGCACTGAAACTAGCAAATGGAGGACCTACTCCATACTAGTTCCAAATACTGTTTATTTATATTGAGTTAGGATTACGTAATTAAATTTTGAAATTGGATGTAGTTTATTTCTCCTGGCTAAAATCTTTAATAAGGCCACTATTTGTGTGTGTGTGTGTGTGTGTGTGTGCGCGCGCGCGCGCGCGCGCGAGTGTGTTTTATCAATTTACCCCAAGCAAGGCGATAATGCTACTAAGATGCAAGGAGCTACTGGGAATGAAAGAGAATGAAAAAGACTTTAGAAGGAACCGGAAGTCCAGTCTTAATCAGGAAACAAGGGATAAACCTCTACTCTTGTAAAAAAAAAACGAGGAGGATGGACGAATCTATTTACTCCTATTCATTCCTTTACGTTTTGAAAATTTATATCTGAAAATGTTGAATTTAATTTCTTCGAAAGTTCTCAACCACAATCTCATCCTGATAGAAACCTGTAGGCATGTTGCAAAAAGACCCGACCAAATGTAAACTGCATGCACTTAATCACGCACCCATACTGCTTTAGCAGTCAGAAAGAAAGGCACAACCTTAAGCGCCATAATAATGATAAAAAAAAACAGGGAAATAAGATGGAAGAAATGCTTTTTTTTGTTTTTTTTACAAAAAGTCAATAAGTAACTAATTTTAAATTTAGAATGACTAATTTTCTCTTGTGTTTTTGTAGTTATAATAGTAATATTACACATTTACTTTTACTGCTAAAAATCTCTTCTATTTGATACTAACATTGGATAATGGTATGATCGTATTTTAGTAAGTAAATAAATATTACCTCTTCTAAATCTATCATTTTGTTTTTCTTCCTCTGTCGGCATCTTTGAGCCGCCATTCTGTTTTGTTCTCGACGTCGTTTGATTTTTGTTATTTCCTCTTCACGGAGCTGCAAAAAGAAAAAAATATATATAAGTCAAGTTTATATATTAAACTTAGTAAAATTAATACTACATTTCTGTTATGATAATTGTTATATTTGTATGTTTTCTCTTTGATTATTGACAACACTTATCAAAGCTTATGCTTATAAGTTCTGACATCAAATTTGTGTCGTTACGTTTAAACCTGACAATAGTATTTTTTTAATAAAGGGAAGTGTACCTTAAAGCTAACAATTCAAAGGTAACAATTGACATTTTTAAAATGGCATCTTTTGTTTATTGTATCATCAGATAACACAAACCATGTATGTAAATTTAAGAACAGGATATCCTGTTGTCAAATGGAAATGATTCTTATAAAATAGTGGCAACTGAATATAGAGTAACATAGATGTTAAAATCGACTATTAAGCTGCATTATCCCTCGTAATATTTAAAATGACGAAAAGTGTTTAAATGTAAATTATTTAAAAGTTTCTCATAATTAATGCCTCCCTAAACACTGCATTCATTTTATTTTAGAATTGAATCTATTTCATTTTGTTTTTATTTACTAGTGTAACAACCATTTCGCGATGGATTTCATATTATTTCGTTATACGTAAAGACTATTATGGAACAGATTCCCATAATAATCGGTATATTTAGTATATGAAATACATATGCAACTGAAACAACTATTATGGGACAAATTTCACACATAAAAAGTTTGAACTATTATGGCATATGGCAAATTTAATGCATGTGTGATCAAAGCGGAGGGTTATGGAGCGACGCTGATCTTAAACACAGTTCATATATAGTTTGATCCAGGGCAGACGTACTGATCAATACTTAGATCAATCCAGTCATTTTTCACGGGTACTATGCTAACTATAAACATATACAACTAATTGACTTTGGTTTGGAAAGTGATTACATTTATGCATTATATCGTAGTTGGAAAGGACTGCAAAAAGATACAAAAGGATTGAGGTTTCATTGCAAATCTGCTAAAGATTTGAACACCGTAAATTTGCTTCCTTCTGCCTTTTCTATAAATATTTTCATGGTAATTGTTCGGATGAGCTCTTCGCTATGGTACCCAGACTTTATGAATTTAAGCCCAGTACTAGATTGGCAATAAGGTCATATCAAGTTACAGTTGAACTGACTTGATCTAACTGTATGTTCTATGCTACCATTTTCTTTTATTTGCACTTATCACTCTTCCGACTCCATGCTTTCCGGCCAGCTTTGATCTCCAAAAATTTAAATGCAATATCAATCGTTA
>OZ038507.1:88171390-88218890 GCA_964036315.1 Acanthosepion esculentum
GAGGAATGCAGTGTTGTGGGGAGAGGGGAGGGGATTAAGTGAAGAGCTAGACATGTCAGACAAATATGTATGTATATTTGTATATATATATATTTATTTGTATATATATATATTTATTTGTATATATATATATATAAATTTATTTGTATATGTATATTTGTATATATATGTGTGTGTATATATATATATATTTGTGTGTATATATACATATATATATATTTGTGTGTATATATATTTGTGTGTATATATATATATTTGTATATATATATATATATATATATATATATATTTGTATATATATATTTGTGTATATATATATATTTGTATATGTATATATATATATTTGTATATGTATATATATATATATATATTTGTATATGTATGTATTTTTGTATATATATATATATATATATTTGTGTGTATATATATTTGTATATATATATTTGTGTGTATATATATTTGTATATATATATTTGTATATATATATATATATTTGTATATATATATATATATTTGTATATATATATATATCTGTATATATACATATTTGTATATATACATATTTGTATATATATATATTTGTATATATATATATTTGTATATATATATATTTGTATATATTTATATATATATATATATATATTTGTATATATATATATATATATATATATATATATATATATATATATATATATATATGTATGTGTATATATTTGTATATATATATATTTATATATATATATTTACATATATAAGTGTCGGACTTTGTTCATTTCATAATGTGTGACGTTATTTGTTTACATTTGGATACTCTTTGAGCAGATATGAATTCTACGTGAGAGATTCATGGAAGATTGAAGTTTAAAAACAGTAAAATCAACCTTGCTAATCGAACGATTTTCCGTGGCTCGATAAGTTAAGGCACGTCTGGCTAAATGACGGTCCCGTATAGGATACAGGTTCGATTCCTGTCGGAGAACGAATATTTTCTATGAAAGTTTCTCGGACATTCAAGCCGGTAATTGTTATTAATACTGTTTATTATAAAACAGAGCATTTACTTAAATATTTGTATCTATAAAAAGAATGTATAAACATAAAAATGTCTTAATATATATATTTATATATATATATATATATATATACGCAGACATAGCAAATTTTCATTAAAACAAATTTAGTTTGAAATAGGTATCTCCGCTAAGTTTCCATACCTAACGTTTAAAATGAACTTTTAAAACTAATAAAGCATTATCGTAGATTTCTTTTTAGTTTTAATTGAAAACTCAATGATTAAATTTACTATTTACAGTAAACAAAATACGCGGGTGTATTTCAAATCGAAATTATATTGATTAGAATCGATCTTTTTTGGCTGCTTTCAATAAAATCATTAAAATCAGCTATTTTGACACATATGTAAAGTGAATTCTCGGTTTTAAAAATCTTCCAAAAATAAAATATACTTTTCTGAAACTTTATTTAAGGAATATTAGCTCATTTAAAGTATAATTAAAATGATTTGAAAAAAAATTACTTTAAGTTTAAAATAACAGAGAAATGGCTTTTTAAAACAAATAGTAGCTGCGATTACATGCTTGTCATCGTTTGTCTATCACGTAACAATTGCTGATAAAGGTGTCGAAAGAGTTATTGTTGTTCTACGGAGACTTTATCTGTTAAAACATAATTTAAGAAAATGACAGATGCGCGCCTTTTTATATTATTTTTAACTACTCAGTAATCTTAAACATGTTGGAAAATATTCTCCGTAATCTAATTTTAGGAATGATGACTTTAAATTTAATATAGTCATCGCTTTTATTTTCTGATAATGTTATGTATAGTCGATCATACTTTCAAAACAGGCACATTACATCATATTTTATATACATAAAAATTTTTTAGACTATTTTAAAACTCTTGGTACAAAATAATTTGTATTAAGCTTTTCCATTTTTATTATTAAATATAGTTTTCACTTAATAACAATATCACCTAACAGAATGAAAGTAATGCAGAATTTTAAAAGATTTATATATAATAAATTATTATAATTAAAATTTAAAGAAAATGAAAACAATTCTTGTAAAAACTCATTATTCATCAAAAAAATGTTTTTCTTAAGACAATGGTGTCCTTAATAAACCTTATTTGTAAAAGCAATTAAAAGCTTTTTTAATTAAATAATGACATCGCTTTATTGCATGTTTTATTTTACGCTTTGGAGCAGATTTTCAGTAAATGAATAGTAGTTTGAAAAAAGAAATTGATGATTTACATTTTCCAAGGCGTCCTGCTTTTAACTAATAAAAAATTTCGGATGAAAATTTGATTTTTTGAAATTTCATGAAATTAAGTAAGGGGGTAACATATGTGAAAAATATTTCAAAAATAATTTCATTCATTTGTAAATATGTCCTGAAAGTTTCATTGAAATCCGACAATTATTTGATTTTTTATAAGAATTTCCAAATTAATGTGTTTTCCCCCGGAAAAAAGCGCAAAAACACTAATCGTATATATTATGTCGATCGCTGACGCAAATAACAACATAATATATTAATAACATATATGTCGATTGCTGACGCAAATAACAACATAATATATTAATAACATATATGTCGATTGCTGACGCAAATAACAACATAATATATTAATAACATATATGTCGATTGCTGACGCAAATAACAACATAATAACATATATGTCGATCTCTGACGGAAATAACAACATATATTAATATATTAATAACATGTCGATCGCTGACGCAAATAACAACATAATATATTAACATATATGTCGATCGCTGACGCAAATAACAACATAATAATGTCGATCGCTGACGCAAATAACAACATATATTAATAATTAATGTCGATCGCTGACGCAAATAACAACATAATAACATGTCAATCGCTGACGCAAATAACAACATAATAATGTCGATCGCTGACGCAAATAACAACATATATTAATATATTAATAACATATATGTCGATCGCTGACGCAAATAACAAGATTTTTAACCAAAATTTCGAACGGGCTGGAAAGGGTTAAAAAATTTAATAAAATCATACTTTGGTCTTTCCTCTTAATAACATAAACATTTGACGAGAAAACTTTGCTTTTATTAAGTTTTGGTCCTTTTTTTCATCATGCTATGCTGTTTTTTTTTTTTCAGCGAAAAAGTGGCGGTACCGTATATACTCGCGTATCATGCGACTTTTGAAGATCAAATTTTGAAGCTACTTTTAAGGGGATCGCATCAGACACGAAATATACAATTTAGCGTACGTACTGCTGGCCCTGGCTACTCCGTTGAGCAAACTATATATCCATTTACTGTAGTCAAATTAGCATGAAAATTAGGTCTTCAAAGGTCGCATGATACGCGAGTATATACGATACAAAGTTTGAACCGATAAACAGTTTAGGTGTACAGTGTAACCCGGATACAGTGTAACCCGGATATAAGAGAGTTGTCGAGACCGGAGAAGAAGTCTCTTATACCCGGGTTTCTCTTATATCCGGGTTTGGTCTATTTTGTTTAGGTAAGTATGGCTCTAATTTGGGACCAGAGAAAATCTATCTTATATCCGGGTTTCTCTTATATCCGGGTTACACTGTATAAGAGAGTTGTCGGGACCGGAGAAGTCTCTTATATCCTGGTTTCTCTTTATATCCGGGTTTGGTCTATTATATATACATTAACACAGGCTCTAATTTGGGACCAGAGAAAATCTCTCTTATATCCGAGTTACACTGTATTTTAAATAATTTTGTTGTTGCTGGCGGATTAGTTTCCGTCCGTATATTGAAATAGACGATGTAACAAAAATGTCCACAGTGTAGTGAACAAAACAAGTTCTAGATTTAAAATTCAAATGCTAAGCACTGACTCATTGATTTTGTTAGAAATTAAAAAGACTCGAATTTACAAACTTTGCTTAATACACGCGCAAAAGCGAATCCAAAACAAAACTCGTGAAATTTCACACCTTGATGCGAAATGTTTTTTCGGCCAATAGAAAACTAGGAAACATTTAAAAACAAAATTCAAATTATCTTCAATTCTTAGAAATAAATTCTTTTACGGACCTTTTTTTGTTTGTTCGTCGTCCAATCATATCCGGGAGTGAACTCCCAAGTGACCTTTTCAAGCCCCACAAACAAAATAAAAGACGAGCAAGTTCACCTGTCACCAGAGAGAAGGAGATGAGTGTATTAACACATCCCTTGACAAACGTCAAGCAATCGTTATTATTATCTCTACCTTTCTCCCTCACTTCTTTTATACTTGACAAACAAACAGAACATTTTAAGACTGAGTGATTACTTTAAGGACATTCCTACCCTTCAATAATGCTCATGCATACATCCACACATACGTTCCTGCCTACGTACACATAAACTCATTCTTGCAAGGACTACAACAAACATTTTGATCAACCAAAATACATTAATTTTATTTGTAAAGACCTTAATTTATTTATATGTATATAAATTTGTTGTTTCACTTTACAGTTTGATTTTCTTGTTTTATACCCCTCTTATGGTGAGCTATCCAACTAACAAGGCCAGATCACACTAACCTGTTTCAACACTCATACACTTCGCTATAACTGTTAACCCACTATAACAGTTCGTGTTATGTCTGAAGATTGTCAACTTTTGATTGACTTCAGTCATTATAAACAAAATAAAGAAATTAAATGAACTTCAAAGACCGAGTGATATGATTCTGAATATTGATATATAAAAATCACACACTCGATGCTATTCAGTAAGTATGAGGATTTTATTTTCATTATGGGGAACCTATGACCTTACTTAACATTTAAATTGTCACTGTCTCCTTCGATGAAAACCTCTTGGGTAAGTAAACAGAAAGAATTACAACAAACGGCATTCAATTTAAACTGTTCAAACTCTTGGGTATCACCTCGTATCTTATACACAGAAGGCAGGGATATAAATTAAATGACTAAACCAGATTGAAAGGGTTAAGTATAAGGAAAAAATCGATACCAAATTTAATGTCTGGTCTCATTAGATATTTTAGCTTAAAAAAGACGATCGAGGTTTTTGAAAGTAAAAGGGCTCTCATTTTAAATAAACGTTTCAACTGACCTTGTAATGTTTCGGTGTGTTTTCTTCTGTGTTGATCTCTTCTTTTCCTTCCTTGCTACGTTTGTACAGCAAGTGCCAACGCAATTCCTGTTTGACAATGTGAATCATATCTCCCGTCTCTTTGAATTTATCCACGGCGTTCTGCAGTGGCTCATTATCATCCACGTTGTATAAACATTGGTTAGAGTCCTTCGGCTGAGAGGGGCTGTTCTCATCTGCCAGGGACTCGGGCGTATTGGCAAAAGACCAGGAGTGTAAATTTGGTTCGCTTTCCGTGTCTGTCATCATCATTCTATTCTAAACAAGAGAAGAAAAAAAAAGGTTAAAAAAAGCAGTTCCAGAGTGCGCCGGAAAATGCCAAAAATTAGTCAAATTATCTCAATTTATAGATAATGTATTTTCGTTATCCATTTTTTATATCGTTTTATCTTTAGTGATGCTTCTCATACCACTCAAGGTCGATAGATTATGCAACCTTTAAAACGACAAGCGAAAATCGAGAATAATATATCTACTTCCATGATTTGAACTCATTTCTCTGGGTTCATGCCTTCATCGATTTGATCAACAAGATTTTACAAAGTCTATCGTCATACAACTGCACATTCCATACCCAGTTAGTCACGTTAATTCGTTTATTATTTAGAAGTAGTAGTTTGTCGTCTTAAACTGGTTAAATTGATAAAAGGCCAATCAGCTGTAATTCCAGGAGATGGGGATAGAGCTCAAGTTCCGTTGAAGGCTATTTCTTTATTTATGATTTACGTTGCTTATATCAACGGTTTATGTCAGATCACTTTACAATTACTACTGGTAATATCTGCCGCAGGGTCTGGTCATCAACGACTAAATCGGTTCTTTCTGCCAGTCTTTTCTAGTGAGGAGGGTGGATGGTTACCCAACAAGAATAAAAACAAAACCTTCTTCTAGGGTCAACAACCATCTATCACAATCAAGCAGACCCATAGATATGTATGTAGTCAGTCTAGTGATAACATAGCATCGCTGGGCGGAGGGCTTTCTAGGCTGAGGTCAAAGACCAGAACGGAGGGCTCCCTCGATGAAATCAACGGTCGCGTGCCTGTAACCAAAGTGAGCTCCGAAGTTGGACGATATCTGCTTTGGTTTGACCCGGAGATGGATGGGCTCGGCCAGGTGTACTTGTCCAAGACACGTGCCTGTGACCAACGTGAGCTCCGAAGTTGGAGGATATCGGCTTTGGTTTGACCCGGTGATCGTTAGGCTCCCCCAGGTGTACTTGTTCAAGGTGTACTGAGCCTGAATGATTATCTCTCCGGCTTTCAACCCAGATAAGTGTAAGGAAATGTTCAGGTGTACACCCGGTCATGGGGCTTATGATGACTATATCAATGGTGGTAAACTGTGTCGATATCAAAAGTTTTGTTATGAAAAGCAACAGCAAAGAAGAAAGAAAAATAAGTTTTCAAAAATTTATAACGAAAAATTTAAGTTTATAATTGACTTAATTGAAAGATAAAATATATCAACATTAATGATATTATTCTTTACAGAAAACAATATTTACAATGTTTGTGTATTTATGTCGATATTTAGACATGTACAGACTCAACTCGGTCATGGCTCCCTTAAAAAAAAAAAAAAAATTTGCCAAGTAAAAATCTGAAACCTTTACAATACATGTTTTAAAGATTTATCCGGACAAAAAAAAAGTCCCTTTTAAAATTTAAATAACGATTGCTTATAAGTTTGTAAACATCAAAGATACCGCTTTGAATCTTCAAATGATCTTTTGTTGCCTTATTTAAATACAAGAATTGTACATTATTCTATTCTTAAACACTACAGACTGGGATATTTTTATGTGAGCATCATCGACAAAATATATCACCAGCTGCTCCAGAAGAATCATTGTTGTCATTGCGCTAATCAGCATCTACGAACTGTCTTGAATCTTTTTCCGATTCTCTGACACAGTAAGAAAACCCAGCAGAAAGAAATTCTGGTGTCATATGGTCAGACGGCCCCAAATATGTACTGTAGAAGAAATGTCCTTGGGTTTGATCATGTAGAGCATGAAAAACGAATGGCTATGCATTTTATTTATCTATTTTATTTGAAGGAAGGGGAAGTCATCAAAAACTCGTTGTAAAAAGTATCAGAAGAAATTGTATTAATATAAAAAAAAGTTCCTAATTAATCAGTGATTAGATATTTAATATCAATCTAAAAACTGATACAATTTTTCTAATTCGGTATATTATCGGATTTGTAAAACGCTAGATATCATATTTATCAAAGCGATCAATTTCAGTTGAATATAGAGGTTGAGATTATTCGTAATTAACTAAATTTACAATCAAAATATATAAGCTTTTTTTGTATATAATAAGAAAAGATTTGTTGCAATTAGAAAGATTAGTGTACAATAAAAAGACATTGAATTTTTCTATTCAATACTTCTGTATCGTTTTAGAGATCGTATTTTTAGTTACAAAATTAATGACTTTCTCTCACATTATCGGAGTAAACAAATCGGCTCAATTCAGTGCTAACTAACATTATTTAACAACGCTAATTGACCGTATGTAAAACCTATCTTCATTTTACGTGTGTTGTAAAAATGAAATGGGAACAAAAGAATAATGCAATTGAATAAAAATAAGATAAAACAATCCATGAATAACAATTGTACTTTCTTTGCAGACAGGTAAAGAACAAAGTCAGCTAGAAAATAAAATAAATCTTACCTAACAAATGGAAAAAAAAGAAAAATCATTAGTTTCCATAACATACGACGACGGTAGATTAAATGCGATTAAAAGGATTAAAAAAAAAAAATTAAAAAAGGAAGCAAAATAGCAAAAAAAACAAAACCAACTTGTAGCATATATATATGTTAGTCAACTGTTTCAAAGAACGCTGCCTTCATAAATATATAGACTCGTTATGTATACAACCGACTGTACATATAAACACGTATAAATAAATATAAACACACATAACGTTACATATACAATTATAATACACTCGATGGAGCAATAACACTGTATGAATGTTCATTTTTATTCGATGAACTAATATTTGGATTTTTTGTTGCTTGCCAAGTGAAAAAGGTCATCATACTCAACTGACAAAATATAGGACACACGTATACACATTATAGTTCTGTGATACTATTACATATCAGAGAGTGATAGCATGCCTCTTTCATTTCAAATATGTGTATTTTTATATATACATATCGGAAGAATTTTTTTAAATGTTTAAAAGTATTTGAGAAACTATCCGATTTCATTGATATTTACGAAACTTAGCTTGGCGCAAGGTCATAACTATGGGGGGATTTACGGTAAAGATCGAACTCGTAATATTATCAACCAGGCGAACTTGCTATTTAGGATTTAGGTTAGTTAAAGATTAAAACAAAATTTTTATTTTTCAATAAATCTTATTATAGCCAAAATTCTGGCGAACAGATCATTTTCAAATGTTTTCAGAAAAGACTCGAATACATCGCCATCTCCAATGATTATCGATAGTAAGAAAGTACCGAATGATCAAACTGTGTAACTCTAACCGTCGTTTGCCTGGTCTCGCCGGAAATTTTACACATATCCTGTTAAAAATCCCTTCACCAGGAAATAAAGTGTTTTAATCATTTTATTAATAGTCAGAACGCTATGAACACAGCTCTTCTACATACCTTGTAATTAATATGAAATCTATTAATAGCCCATGCTTCAAAGACTGCCATTGGTTTCCATAACAAGTAGAAAGGTTTTACGGGATGGAGTTGTCAGCCACATGCTCAAACTGTTTTGAATTCAGAGTTGTGCTTCTATTAGGTTTATTTAGGTCATTTTATTAGGTTAAAGAAACCAGTCTACCTTACTATTTAACCCATAGCTGATGGGAGAAGAAATTGATTCACACCTTTTCCAAGGGTATTGGTGCGTAAGTGAATGGGCTGGAATTCGAACCCGGCTCTCCGAGCTGCTATCCATTACACCATCCGCACATTAATAAAGAAAAGAAAATAAAAACAAAAAAGTGATGAATTAGGGTCTTCCAAAACGTGACTTTAAAATAAGAACGTTGGCGAGGTTCACGGGTTCAGTATGTAGGTCAGGAGACAATTGCCTGAGCACAGAAGGAAAAGTATCGGTTGTGACATGCTTTAGAGGAAGGTCATATCCGCACACTTAGGAACAAAGTACGATATCCAAAAATATAGCAGATACAAGAGGAAGGTCGACCAATGTAGTGAGCCACACGATGTTATTAAAAGAAAGAAAGAAAGAAAGAAAAAGGAAGGAAGGAATGGTATAAAGAAAGAAAGAAAGAAAGAAAGAAAGAACAGAGGAAGGAAGGAAGGAAGGAAGGAAGGAAGAAATGGTGTGAAGAAAGAAAGAAAGAAAGAGAGAAAGAGGAAGGAAAGAAGGAAGGATGTGGAGGAAGAAAGGAAGGATGTGAAGGAAGGAAGGATGTGAAGAAAGAAAGAAAGAAAGAAAGAAAGAACTAGGAAGGAAGGAAAGATGTGGAGGAAGGAAGGAAGGATGTGGAGAAAGGAAGGAAAGAAGGAAGGAAAGAAGGAATGATGTAAAGAAAGGAAGAAAAAGGAAGGAAGGAAGGATGTGAAGAAAGAAAAAAGAAAGAAAAGAAAGAAAGAAAGAAAAAAGAGGAAGGAAGGAAGTGGAGGAAGGAAGGAAGGAAGGAAGAAAGGAAGGAAGGATGTGAAGAAAGAAAAAAGAAAGAAAAGAAAGAAAGAAAGAAAAAAAAAGAGGAAGGAAGGAAGTGGAGGAAGGAAGGAAGGAAGGAAGGAAGAAAGGAAGGAATGATGTGAAGAAAGAAAGAAAGAAAGAAAGAAAGAAAAAGGAAATGAGCCCAAACCGCAACAAAATGCAATCTATAAAGGACCTCCGTATTTAAAAAAAATAATTTTGTACCTTAAACAGAATTTATTTTCAAGATACTAGGATTCAATTTTTATTCAAGTTTATTTTCTCTGTATTTACAGAATGCGATGGATAAACTGTCATCTAAATGACGCAAAAATGAAAATAACGGTGACATCTCATTTTAACAGATATATTTTACCAAAATTACACAAAATATCTTGAAATACGAAAGAGTAAATTTATTCAATAAAGTCGCCATTGGCTTCAACCATGGACTCCAGACAACTTCAGAATCTCCTGCAACTCTTCTGGACAGTCTCCTTGATTACATTAGTGAATGTTGCCATAATCCTTGCCTTCAGTTCATCTTTGGTGTTACAAGGAGTTTTGTTGGTCTCTCCCTCAATTGCACCCCACACATAATAATCAAGGGGGTTGCAAGTCTGGGGAGTTAGGTGGTCAGATGTAAGGGGTGATGCAGTCACAGAAATTGTCTGACAGCCATAACCGGGTTTTCCTGCCTGGGTGACATGGCGCAGAGTCCTGTTGTCAGACATAGGGTCCTCCAGCAGTCACGTTCTTGACCCAGAGCAACACTACCCCCTCGAGCCACTTGATGTAAATGTCTAAGGTCCTGTGGGAAGGTGAATAGAAGCATAATGTCACTATCACTAGTGATCACACCAAACACCTTTGTAATCACCATAAGACTCATCCAACTCTTTCTGAATCCCCTGCACTCTCCTCAGATTGACATCCAAACACACTGAAATGTTCGTATTGGAGCTTCCGGCGTGAATGCCAAACTGTACAGTATGCCGTTTCCAAATTTCTGGCGGAGTGAATTGCTTCATGGTGATCTTTTGCCCACAGACGGTGCCCAACTGAACCTACTATAATGTGGAGTCAACAAAATCAAAAACCAACAACGCGCATGCTCAAAATTAAAAATATAAACCCATCGCACCTTGTACTTATTTGAAAGATTCCCAAACTTTTCTTCTTAAGTTCCCATTTGTTTTATTTTCATTTCGTCTTTCTCCGTCCCTAGCAAAAAAAAAAATCCTTTGTTTCTTGCTAAAAAGTTGTACGAACTAATATAAATAAAAAGTTAAACTATTCTTCATCTGATAATTGATCGGTGGATGGAGAAATTCGAAACAAACCTCGTGTTATAATAATACTTTTGTCATTATGTAGACTAGTATATTATATTAAGTTGTCCTATTTTAGACAGGAGCTTACAAATGTATTTTACTAAGCTTAAATTTGTTTGGCGCAAGGCTACAAATAAAAGTCACGCAACAGCATTGAGGAACGTACATACTACTTTCTAATTTGTTTACCATTCCACAAGAATATAAGTGTATATCAGGCATGGGCAATCTTCTCCGATCAGTAGGCCCATATTAAGGCCAATTGCACTTATAACAAAAATTCTAAGTAATTTTTCGTTGAAAGCAAACCGAACATTTTATAATAATAATAATAATAACACTGATGACATTGTGATAAGATTTTTTATCTAATTAAAAAACTGAAGACTTCTTATAATAATAACACTGATGACATTGTGATAAGATTTTTTATCTAATTAAAAAACTGAAGACTTCTTATAATAATAACACTGATGACATTGTGATAAGATTTTTTATCTAAATAAAAAACTGAAGACTTCTTATAATAATAACACTGATGACATTGTGATTATCACATGATAGCGCTACGGTTGTTTCTAAAATATTCATTTGAAAATACAAAAAATATCCTTTTAAAAGAAAAAAAATATTTTTTCTCCAGACAAAAAAAAAAAAATTATCATGAATATTTCTCGTTTCTAAAACAAAATATTTTACACGTATGATATTCCGTAATAAATGCTGAGAACGTTACCTTCTGCGAAAAGTTGCAAAATCCAAGAAACATCGTACTTAATCATTGTTATGTATGCGATTTAGACGAACTGTGGTTTCGTCACAACAGGCATTTATAAGAAAGGGAGGTCACTCATGCATTTAATAGTTATTTCCCGTTGACAACAGCTTCTGTTAACCTCTTTACATGAGAGAGTATGTAAGTGAACAAGTGAGAATGAAACAAAACACATTTTAATAAACGTTATTTTCGCCATTAAGTGTGCCATTCAGAAGGCTAAACAAGCCACACGTGGCCCACGAGCCACAGTTTGTCCCTGACTGGTGTATATCAAAAACAGAGTCGAATAATATAAGGTATCGCCTCGTTACTTAGTGGCTGAGTTAATATTCGATCGCAGGTAAAGAAGATTTTGACTGCTGATTCTCAAGGTAGGCACATCCTCAACTCTGATTCTCCTCCTGCCATTTTCCCTCTGTGGTCTTATTTGTTGTATCCCCTCAGGACATGAGCGGTCAAAGCTCTCTACAACATCCAGTCCCTAAGCAACATTTATCTATCTTTTTTTGTCCGCTCTGCCGTCCATTGACAGAAAATCGTACATTACTCGCCGTTTCCCTCAATCTGTCCTGTAAGTGTTAAATTTTCTTTCTTCATTAAGTACGCTAGAAATTTCAAGTGTCTTTCCTGTTGTAAGTTTAAGTCTCCTTTTACTGTTAATTTTCCTTAAAACTTTCTTGTTGCTCGCATGTTCAGTGCACAGTATTCGCAACGAGCGTCTATAGAACGACATCTCTACTTTCTTCGAGACTCTCGATCTGTAAAGAAATTTTCCAGCATTCACTGGCAGTTAAGCGGATAGACAGAACATAACAATCTTTTCTTTGTTCCTAGCTTAGTATTTATACTTTGCAAAGTTTCTTCTCGTTTCTCTCTTTCTTTCACCCTAACACACAAAATGATGACGACATGCACATATATACATTATACAAATACAGAGAGATTCGGCTTGCAATTAGGGGCTGAATGTTGCAGTCAATATTGCCAGATTTATCAAATATAATATAGGACAGGCTATTTAAATTTAAATGATTTCTAATTTGTGCATAGATCTGTAAATTAGAAATCATTTGAAGTTAAAGTTTTTTTAAAAAAAGGCGATCTGATAATTGTAGCGAAATCTTCAGTTATATTTTCAAGCAAAATAAACATCGCCCGTTTGCTGATGATTTTAAATGTTCATTCTCGTAAATCTTGCTATCTTGTCTATAACTTTAAAAGGGGGCCATTAATATTTCAAGCTTTATTCGGATAAATTGATCTTCTTTGTGATTATGATGTTGTCGCAATATTTCCTCTAACCCTTTATACAGGTTTTTTTTGTTGTTTTCGGCTACATAATTTGTAAAGAAAATTTAAAAAAAGCAAAAACAAAGAAGAAAGGAATTTTCAGATGTCTCAACAAATCTTGATTAAAGGCTCTTCCCAAAGAAAAAGAATATACAAAAAAGATCTTTTTCCTTATGGATTGC
Organism: Acanthosepion esculentum; assembly: GCA_964036315.1. Taxonomy (NCBI): domain Eukaryota; kingdom Metazoa; phylum Mollusca; class Cephalopoda; order Sepiida; family Sepiidae; genus Acanthosepion; species Acanthosepion esculentum. The sequence continues at coordinate 88,184,811 of OZ038507.1, forward strand.
ACAATTGAAATAAAGAAAACTGCAGACAATTATTATAGTAACAATATCAACAACAGAAAGGAATTTAGTTGGGTAAAGGAAACTTGCTACTGTTCCTTGTATGTTTTTACTTAAGCAATCAAAAACCTTTTAAGTCAACAGTTGGGCAATACTTCTTTATTCATTTTGAGTAGAATACAAATGCACAATTAGCTTCTGTGATCAGACGAAAATCAGTGCGCAAGTCTGAATACTCTCCCTTGACGTTACTCAGTCAACATTGAGATGCATTGTGTGACGGTTGTGTTTACAGCGATTATATTTTTGCTTGAAACTTGGACATTCATTCGTAGTAATTGTTTGAATGATTAAGGCTTTTGGAGATGATTCAATGAACAAAGCCCAGATAAATGTAAAAACAGTTGAAATATATTTCACGAACGCAATTAGACAAAGACTATTCCGGAAGAAGACTTTTAAAACTTTTGAAAAATTTAAGAGACGCTGTAATGTAGGTGATGTCCGAATGAGAATAATTTGAAGTGAACTAAGTGATGCTAGTTTTTCGTTCGTACGAAGCTTAGTGAATTTGTCTATATTTCTGAGATGAGGTATTATGTACGCTATTTACATTATTCGGATTATTGTCCTCATCTTTGTCGCCATATTTATCACAACGTTTCGGCCGTTGTACGCTCCGGCCTTCTTCAGTTGGTTGGAATGTCGAACTGAACCCTTTATTTCGCTCACAAATAATGTAAATAGCTTAATGAATATGTATATATTGATAACGTTAACATTTGAAACTTGCGTTACATACTAAAAATTCTTTGAGTCTCACCTACAATGTTTCCTCTACTAAATCATCTAATCGTAATATGGCTCAAAAGAATTTGGGAAAAGGGTATGTTTATAACTCGACTATTTATGAAGCTCAGTTGAGATTGGTACACCGTCACAATTTGTGGGGTGGGCATACAGAATAAGGATCAAACTCTTCACACAATATTAACCCTTTGCCTGTTCAGAGTATTTTCGTGTTTACTATTCCAACTGTCCTGTGCATCCACATATGATGTACGGGACAGGCAAAGGGTTAATAGTCTACAAAAAATGGCGAAGGGTCCATGTATTCAAACGCTTGAGATAGTTTTTTTTTATTTTGATTAGTTTATTTGGTTTTACGGTATATCAACATCAATCGGTTATTTAATGCTGACAAGATTTTTTAAGATAGGTTCACAAGAATAATATATGTATTCTTTGTAAGTAATCAGTTTGTAAATCAGGTTTCATTGACGTATTTTTGTAAAGAGAGTTTTTGTCGAGAGTCAAATATATTGCTGGTAATATTTTTTTTTCACAAATATATTGCTGGTATTTTCACGATAAAATCTATTTTTACACTTTCATAGTGTTTTGACCCCATTTTGAGGGTTAATTATTTGCCCACAGCTGGGACCCTAACAGGTTCTAAAACCCAGTTATTTATTTTGGGACAAATAATTTTGTGTAAAAACCAAAATTATTAATAATAATTGTTACTATCCTCCTAATAAGTCTCCTATTCCTTCAGTTCTTAGAAGGAATTGTGAACAAGCGATAGTAGTAGCGTAAGCAGAAAAGGGGCCTGCTTTTGTATACGACTCTAGCGCCAGTTCTATGCACAAACACAGAGGATGTGAAAGAACGCCGAGTGAAAGATGGTTGACGGGTTATGTGAGCGGAAAAAAGGAAGTAGAAAAACAAAAAAAAACTTCTTGCTTCTTCCTGTTCTGTCCCTTTGATGATAGTTTTTGTAATTTTATTTTTATTTACATGACTAAAGACCTTTTAAAGATTATAAAAGGTAGAGCGTACTGTTAATACTTTCTACGACAAAGTGATCGATAGATTTGCCAAGAAGGATCTCAGAATTGAATTCATTTATAAATAAAAGTTTTAAATATTTCATTATTATTATTATTATTATTATTATTATTATTATTATTATTATTATTAACGGTTATCGCAAACTACATTCTCCAGTTTCAAAATCACTCCTCGCCACTGCCAAAACACTAGCACGTTAAAAACAACCAATTACTGATTTCTAAGTCAGAAATGCCTACCAAATTCGAAAATTAGCATATTACAATCTTCCTACGTTTATATAAACCCGTAACAGAATAATAAATAACAAAATATAACAACTTAATAAATATCTAAGAATGTATGTCCCATCATGGTGTCTGTAGTAGAGTGATGCTTAACGAGCTAGTTTCTCGAAATATTGCTAATTTAGGAAGTTTTATCTACACTGACTGTCCCCGCAACGCAATTCTTATGATCCTCTGCCATCTTTGCTTAGTAAATATCTATAAGTACCTGTTTTTATAGGGTAATGGTTAACAAGCTAATTTAGCAAAGGATTACGAGTAGGTTGAGTCATCAATGATTTCCGTTTATTGTTTATAAAGTTTATTCTTAAAAAAATAAAGTGCATTGACATTTTACTCGATTATAAATTCATCGTTACTTGTTGCCACTTATCAGGCCACTTTTGAATACATTTTGAGTAAAATTCAGCAGGTCTTGTTGATGTGAAAAATCTCTCGACGGAGTCTTGAAGCTGGTTTTTCATCAGACAAAGTTTTTCGAAACAAAGCGTTTTGCAGCGATCGAAAAAAGGTAATAAATCGGTTGTTGCAAGGTCGGATGAATATGGCGAGTGGTGTGGAACAGACCAACAGAAATCTAAATTTTTTCTTCCGTCCTGTTCTTGTATGAGGCGCTTACATTTTCACAGAGGAGAACAACATTTTTCATTTTATCCACTGTGTACGCTGCTACTGGCATGTATGTTAGTGTCATCCAAATTATTCTTAATTGCTACATATGATTAGTAGTTAGGATCATACATTTAGCATTTACAATTGGTTCTCAACAACATCAATTACTTGTGAGTCAAACTAATATGTAGTGGGTTCGATATCACGAAGTGCATCATGTCAAACTAAGTTAAAGATGATTCGTCGTGTAATAATGGCTAGGTAGCTAGTTTACACTATTTACATTATTCGGACTATTGTCCTCATCTTTTCCGCCATATTTATTACAACGTTTCGGTCGTTGTACGCTCCGGCCTTCTTCAGGTGGTTGGAATGTCGAACTGAACCCTTTATTTCGCTCACTGGGGTAGACTGTTCTAGTTCCACGTGCCGTGTCTAATGGATGTCAGTTATCAGTTATCTCCTGTTAATTCCCCTCTCCAAGTTCTGAACTCACAGTCTTTGGGTCCTGTCACTGGATCTAACTAACGACTTTATCCACTGTGTCATGTGACAGAACCCAAAGAGTGTGAGTTCAATACCTGGTTAAGGCGGTGGAGAATTTGGAGAGGGAATTAAGGAGGAAATAACCGAGAGAATATGACATTAAAAATCTACGCGTGTGATCTTACATTAAACTGAACTTGTGTCAGATTTTCCTTTGAGTGGAAGCCGATAATTAGCTATCTATACGCCTGAATACTTGTGACTTAACGAGTGACAACAATCTATCACGTGGTTGGAATGTTACCCGCTTTTATTGTTGAATAGGCGAATCTCGGACGCTGAATAGCAAACCAGCGTCTTTAGCTCTTCAGAAAAATATATTTTATGTTTTTTTTTTTTTAGTTTTTTTAAAATTCAGAGTTGGCGGGTCAAGATCAAGCTCTGGTTAAGCTTGTAATTCAGTCTATATGAATACCGCTGGGAAAGGCATGAATCTACTACGCCCAGTAGGTGAGGTCAGAGATTATGGGCACTGCCAATTAAATAATACGTGAAAGGCCATGAAGCGAATAGTATCACACATCGATTCTCTAAATTGTTTGACTTTTTTTTCTTTTTTTTTTAGCAACAATCCCTATGGAGATGACATTTCTCTGTTTTTTTTTCGAGAACAAAAAGAAAAAGTAAAAATGTCAATCAATTCAGCAAGACGATTTTTATATTTGTGTAAACAACGTTTAACACAGGTCTTAAGATTTTTATCAAAGTTTTTTTAACGTCGAGCTGATGTCTGAACTCACAGGAAGTTGATATTGTAAACAATCACGTATTTTGACAAATCTTGGTCTCGCGTGTACTATCAAAAATTCAGTTGAGACTGATTCAACATAATATTCCAAAAAAACTCAATAGTCATCTAGCTATAGTTACGAAACACCAACGCGATAGTCTCACAAAAGCCCGTCTTTAATGGTCAGAGTATTTTTTCTAATAAGTCTTCGTCTCAACTATTTACATGGGCCTAATACAGCCTATATACAAAATTGTTTCTTTCTGAATTGAACATTAAAACGTAGCTAAAGAAATTACGATGAAGTTTTTCTTATTGCCAAAAAATGATAGTGAATGATTGTATTATAAATTAAAGTATTAATGAGTAAACTCGGTGATTCAAATAATGACTGAATCAAAAGAAAAGTTCGACTAAATACTAATATGACCCCCCCCCTTCAGCACAGTGTTAAAAGTGAAATAAAAGAGTAATAAACAATTAAATGAATGAAAACCATCTTTTAAAAAAATAGTAAATAAACATTAAAACAATACGAAGAATGTTACTTCATTCTAGAATTTCTAGATTGAAATCCACATCCAAAGTCAACCTGCATTTTGCAGAAATGTAAACTTATTAAATAAATAGTAAACTGCGATCCAATATAAATAAACAGATATTCTTGTTATTGTTTACAATTCTGTCAAAAAAAAAAAGATGGCGACTTACCCTATTTTTTAATTACCTTTCTTTTGTTCTATCACTTTTAAGCAACGGATTGATTTCTGTGGTAGCTTGGCTTAAATTTCCTTCAGTAATGTTATATGAATGAAGGCTGACGCATTTTATACAAGCTGTTATTTGACAAAGATATCAATATATGATGGTGGTGGGTGGTGATGGTGCCGTGGTCAAAGGTTTGGTAGTCGATTAAGAAGAACAGTGTGTTATGAATAAATATTTATGGCTTCTACCAAAGGTTAAAGATTAAAAACGAGTTAATATTTTGGCTATGAATACAATTAACTGGAAAAGTTGATAATTTTCACTATTTTATTTTGTTTATTCACGGAGGTATCATTTGGATCATCATCCAGTCGTGGTGACATTCATGACAACAAATCTCTTTAAGTCTAGTATTGTCATTTATTAAGAAGTGTATCTTAGTTTTGTTACAAGGCTACAACTTGGAGACACCCATTGAGGTGTCGCCAATTCACTTATTCTTCGTCTATGTTCAGTGTCTCTTCAGGACGTGGGCGAACACAATTCTCCAGAATTTCTTGTCATTTGTAGCCCTCAGTATAGTTTGTCTTTTTGCTACCTCTTCTACTCTCTGTCCTTCCAACCATTTACACAAGCTCGAGATCATGCGCTGTTTTTCTTTGTCCATCTTGCCTTCCATATATCAGGTGAGTGTCACATTTTCCATGCTTTCTTTCTTCAGGCTGACGGCCATATCACGTTGAGCCACCAGCTCTCGTAAGATCACACCGAAGTTAAACAACACTGAGCCTGGTCAGTACCTAGATGAGTGACCGCTTGGGAATACCAGGTGCTGTAAGCTTGGATGTGCGGTTGGTGTAGTGGATAACGGCTCGGAATTGGAAATCGGAGAGCCGAGTTCCAATTCCAGTTGTTTTTTTTATATTCACTAACGCACACATGGGAAAGGTATGACTCCACCGCTTCTCCCCTAGCTACGGGTTAATTAGTAGGACTTGCATTAGTAAATAATAATTGTCTCAAAACAATTTTTAGAATGAAAAAAAATGGCTTTAAATGATCTGCAATGGGTTGATAAGCCGTAAATAACGGAGCAAAAAATAAATAAAATTTATTTCCTGATTATGTGACCTTGAAATTTCACCTCTCTCTTTCTGAAGCTACGTGTAAGTCTCCTTTTTGTTTCCATTTTCCCAAAACCTTTGACATTGCTCATGTGTTCAGTCCATTGTATTCTCAGCATCCTTCCGTAGAATCACATTTCTGTTACCTGAAGTCTCTGCTCCATCTGTGATGAGATTGTCCAGCCTTTATTGTCATATAGGAGCACCGGCATTAAATAACAGTTCAGTACCCTTTTCTTTGTTTCCAATCAAATTTTTGTGTTTCTTAATATTTTGCTTAGCTTTTTGAAAGGCGTCATTCTCAATACGCCTTCGGATTTCGAGGCCACATATTCCGACCTCGGTTAGAACACTTCTTAAATATTTAATATTTTGTAAAATTTTAATTTTGCTATCTCCAATTAGTAATTCGCGCGTTGGGATGTTTCTTTTGCTGGTGAATATAATTTCGGTCTTCTTACAATTGATGTTTAGTCCTTTCTTGGTGTTTTCTTTGACTACATGCAGTGGTGGTGCCTGTAGTTGATGGTCGTCTGGCTCAGCTTGCTAACGATTATTGCACTAGAACAGGTCATTCTTTGAATGGTTCGATGGTGAGCTATTGCTAATTCTCTCTCTTTCACTCACACTCACAAAGAAACAAAAACACACAGGCAAGAACACACACATATACACATGCATTAGTGAATAGAATTACTCAGGGAAACTCTGACGAGGGAAAAGATAAGTAAACCTTTAGTTTTATTTATTGCAATTAATACTCTACCATTTGATATAAAAAAATGTAATTACAAAGATTGGCTGGGTTAGAAAACGTTATCTACCAGAAATACGTTTGTTGAGCGTATTTTTAACGAAACAGTCTATTATGCATATATATATATATATATGTGTGTGTGTGTGTGTGTGCGTGTCTGTGTATGTATATAAATATATGTGTGCGTATATATGTGTGTGTAAATATGTGTGTTTATATATGTATGTATATATATATATGTATATATATGTGTATATATATGTATGTATACATATGTATATATATGTGTGTATATATATGTATATATGTATGTATATATATGTATGTATATATATGTATGTATACATATGTATATATATGTGTGTATATATATGTATATATGTATGTATATATATGTATGTATATATATGTATATGTATATATATATGTATATATATAAATATGTATGTGTGTATATATGAATGTATATATGTATGTATATATGAATGTATATATGTATGTATATATGTATGTATATATATGTGTATGTATATATGCATATGTATATATATATGTATATTTATGCACACACACACACACACAGACACACACACACACACACACACACACACACACACACACACACACACACACATATATATATATATATATATATATATATATATATATATATATATATATATATATATTAGTGAATATACATAAGATCCAAAAGTGTTTGTGAATTAAATTCAGGGAACATTCTTCCTGCATTGGCTTTGACATTACTGTGGTATGTTGGGTTGAACCATATTATGTTACGTTTGCGCTGTTTTAGCTTATTTTTATCTTTGCTGTTATTTCTTTCTAGATACTCCAATTTCACTTTATGGTTACTACGTCCCAGAGCTTTGTTATATCTAGCTTTATTATTGTCGAATATTTCTTTGTTCGTGGAGTTGGTCGATAACCTATATTGTACCGACTTGTGAAAATTGTCAAATATACTTTTATGGTGGTTGGATCTTTTGTCGTCGTACCTGTGGTTGTATGAATATATATATATATATATATATATATATATATATATATATATATATATATATATATATATATATATATATATGAAGGATACTAGTTACAAATTATTCGAAAATTTCGCCGAAAAATATTTTGTTTCTTTTGTAACACTACAGAAATTAATTGCTTTCGTATGAATGAAACGATGTATTTGACTATTTAACGCAAAAATCACGTATTTGCGTTGTTTTATGCATGTGTGTAATCTTCCAGCAGTCAATAATCTCCCATCCAATTCATGTTGGCAACTGAAAAAGAAATGAAACAAAATGGCATTATATGTACATTTCGAAAATAAAAACACATTTTTCGTTCTTTACATTATTTCGCTTTAATTAAACCTACAAATATGTCAGATCATTTTGCAGCACCCTTACATTGAGATGGTATATTCACTACTCTGAATTATTGGGCTAATCACCCGTTCTCGATACTGACTCAGCCACAATATTATGTTCGTCAATAGCTGTCCCGCAAATCTCATAACAGATATAGTATTTCTCACAATACGATATCTCTGATGAGATTATGCCAGACAATACGCAATACTATACTTTTAACTATTCCTATACTTTTGACCTTTAAAAAATATATTCTTGTTCACCTTATACAATGCCCAAGAGCCACTCAAATAGAGGGTTACTGAATCAAGTTGTTGTATGGGCGGACAAGGAGGGAATAAGAAGTGCGTATTATGAGGATAGATAACGGTTAACTCTACAACTGAAGGGATTAAGATTGTAGTGGTCGAGGAAGCATACTTCACGGAGTCTGTTCTACAACGTAGCGTTTCTAGGGAAGAAGCTGTTGAACTTCCCGCTTACTAATGGTATCGACTCTGTGTACGTTGTATGAGGCGTCCTAGCTGTGAAGGTCTGGATTATGGAAGCAAGGAATGTGGTTCGTCTGAACTGTGCCATGAGAATAACGATAGGGCAGCGAGAGGCTATGTGGTCATTTAGATTGTTGTTGGTACTCATACAAACAATGGTATCACCTGCGTATATATTTACTTGTGATCTGAGAATTTTATTAATTACCCTGTGCACATTATATATACGAGAGGGGATTGAAAGTTTCTGGGTCAGGCGATAATGTTTTTTTTTTATTTGAGTTCTCATAATATTTTGTTCTCAGAAATAGACCGTTGATATAGATAGATAGATAGATAGATAGATAGATAGATATGCACAGACTGAGATAGATATGCACAGACTGAGATAAATAGATAGATACGAACAGATAGATAGATAGATATGAACACAGATAGATATGAACAGATAGAAATGAACAGACTAAGATAGATAGATAGATAGATAGATAGATAGATAGATAGATAGATAGATAGATAGATAGATAGATATGAACAGACTAAGATAGATCGAACTTTTGAACTCGCACCAGGCTGAAAAATGATTACTGGGCAGCTTCGGTCCAGATACGGTGTCAATATTGCATTTTAGGCATTATTTGGGTCTCGCAGGGATAGACCATGGTAGGTGGAACCAGGTACTTTCTGGAGAGTAACCGCGAGCCGCCCATCTTTGCAGCGTTTAAAATAATGGATATTATATACGAGTTCCACTTCAAGTCTGGAGTGAGACGTTCCGGGCATGGAGCCTCATTGAGAGTTTGTGTAGCAGCCCCTTATCCCCCACATTGTCAAATGCCTTCAAGAGATATATAGATAGATAGATAGAACTTTAGGCTGGGCTGAAAAATGATAACTGGGCAGCTTCGGTCCAGATACGGTGTCAATATTGCATTTTAGGCATTATTTGGGTATCGCAGGGATAGAGCATGGCAGGTGGAACCAGGTACTTTCTGGAGCGTAACCGCGAGCCGGCCATCTTCGCAGCGTCTAAAACAATGGATATTATATACAAGTGAGACGTTCCGGGCATGGAGCCTCATTGAGAGTGCAACCGTTCATCGTGATTGGACAACTCGGTGACGATGGAACGTCACTAGCTTGTCTTTTGAGGTATTGATTGTCCTTTGCATTGCGTAATAGCTCCGAAGGTAGATCAACTGCCAGGCTTTGGTCCTCTAGATTTTTGAAGGTGCACCCATAAACCTTGATGTCATATTTACTAATATCTGAGACTCTGTGAGAATAAGGTTGTATGAGAATGAAATGAGCAATGGCTGTAGTGGAGATAGTAATCGCATTATTTTACGTTGTGTGCTTTTCATGCATGTTGAACATCGCTAATCCGGACAACCTGGGAGAAAACGGCTGCCTAGAAAAAAAATTTCACACGATTATTTGTCCTCATCTTTAAATGCCATACGTTTCGGTCGTTGTACACTCCGGCTTTTTTCAAGTGATATTAGTTGGAATTTTCGGACCCTTTATTTAGTTCACGGGTTAGAAGGCCTGGGCGTACAACGGCCGAAACGTCGTGGACATGTCAATGAAAATGAGGACAACAATCCGAACAATGTAAATACTGTAAATTGTTACAATACCTCATCTCAAAAATATACACAGATAGTGAATTTTAAGATAATACCAAAATCAAATAGTGTACCTTTTTACAAGTTACATAGACATAAACTTAATTCAGGATTACTGAACTCTTTTATGGCATAGCCTTAGTCTTGTAGTCCATGGTACACTTTTTTTTACACTGATGTTCACTCTGTACAAGGCCCAAGAGCCTCTCTGGGTAGAATGTTACAGAGTAAGAGGCACATTTTATGCGGATTTGTGGGGGAGATAACTATTAACCCTAGATTTGATCAGGTTAAGATTGAAGTGATTGAGGAAGCATCCTCTTGGGAGTCGGTTCCACAGAGCAGTGGTTCATAAGAAGCTGCTGCTCGAGTGGAATTTACATCTCGCCAATGGAATATGAAGAGAATTAGGGTGGTTCGCTACAATGTGCGCGGTATGTCGTGTCTTAGCCGTGAAGTTTATAACTGGTGGAATCAAGGAATATAGATTTCCATGGCATTTAGGGCATCAGCAGTGGACCGGGCCGATCGAAACCCGTACTGTTTGTCGCTCAAGAGGTTGTTCCTAATGAGTTGATCAACAACCTTCTTGTTGAATATAGCTACAAGTTTGCTTGTGACACGGAGAAACTTGTGGGTCTATATTTTGAGGTGGGTGTGCGCTCATCTGTATCCTTGAAAACAGGAACATTTGAATACAGACTTGGGAAGAATTACTGCTTCACACAGCAGTTAAAATATTTCGTCAAATCGAGGATAACACTGGATTAATACTCTTAAGGATAACGACTGGAATTTCTTCTTTTTTTTTTTTTGACTAGTAGACACCTTAGGGTCAAGAGTTTTGATAAGTCTTGAAACTGTAATAAAAATATTACTGAGATTGTACTCAGTGAGTCGGGAGGGTCTATATCATCTAACGTTATCTGTCGAGGATGAGATGATCTCAGGAACATTTGTAATAGTAAACACTGACGCTTTGCCTCTATTCAGAATTTGACGGAGATCTTCCAGAAATTGTTTAATGTATTGTGAGTCAAATGTATTATTATGAAAGTAAAGAAAACCTGGCCTACTAATACCAGTAAATTATAACGTCCATAAAGGTTTATTTATCTTAACTTATAAAAAGTAAAAGTAAAACCTACAATGTGAGTTAGCAAATAAATTGTAAACTTAGAAAGTCTCACGAAATGAAATATGTTACTTTATTTTATAGTTTTTAAGATTCCGAATATTTTTTTATATCAGTATTTTCCCAGCTTTTCTTCTTACTAATGACAAATAGATTTTAACAATAAAATTACAAGGTTGCGATTTTTTCTTCAGGTTGTGATTTCTCGCGGAACGTTTTCATTTCTACTTACGGACTAATGAGCACAAAATTCAAATTACCGACGGGAATAAGTGAAGCTGCCGAATTAGTGAATAGTGTGCTTCAACTTGTATAAATCACAAAATGTCAAAGTCGAAATTTATCAAAATATTGTTTTAACGAACATTGTTATTGGTAGGAGAATTTAAAATCTCTTGATGTAATCGATAAAATATTATTAAAGAAAATGCTGCAAAACTGACACAAAATGTATGACAGGTTGAGTATCCTTTATCCGAGAATTCCCAAATCCGAAAACCTCCAAAATCCGAACGTTTTTCAGGTGCTGGCATGACTTACTACTAATAGAAAATTTGAGAAAGCGCTGGGAAGGTTCCTAGGTGATGTGCAGCTGTTGTAAGTGACCTCATCTGCCCTGGGTGGAGGTCCACCATCCCAGCTACGTAACCTACATTGGTGCCAGTTTTTTTTTTGTTAGCGATCGTCACAGCAACACCATCGTTCGTGGATTACTTAACAGGTGTTTCTGCTCATTAAAGATATTATTCAAAATGTCAAAAAGTCCTGCCATCATATATTTTTTGTAAGCAGTGATCATGTTTTTTGTGCACGTACAGAAAGTACAAAACATTATTTTTACATGAAATTTTAATTTCATCACTTAAAAATACGTGTGAGCATTACATGACTAACGTAATTATCTGTATGTACACAAAATTTGTTAAATTTTATATAAAACTACCTTCAGGGTATATGCATAAGCTGTGTTATGAAATGTAAAGGGATATCGTGTTTATGCTTGGGTTCCATTTCCAAGCTGCCCCATTTTATAGATGCTATATACAAATTAAACAACCTGTATTCCAAAATCAGAAAAAATCTGAAAACCGAGGCACTTCCGGTTCCAAGAATTTTGAATAAAGGATTTTTAACCTGTAGTAACAACACTAATAAGAAAAAAGAAAAAAAAAGCGACAATAGACAGAGGAAGAGAAGTTAATTTAAAAGCTCAGCTTAAATTCTTGTTCATCTGCTGTGTCATTCATTTGGTATAATTAGTAAAGTCTATAATTTCCACTTAACCGAATTCTTCACGAGGATATCGTTGGTGTTTTCCTGTAACTGTATTAAAAAAATATATATATATCGACATGACCAGGCTTGTATATCAATTGTTGATGTAAATGCGGTCAGAGGTTACTCTACGTCTTTAGGTATGCACGTATGCCTACCTATCAATGTATATATATTTACGTGTTTATGATTACGTACCTAGGAGTGTTGTGGAGGTGCATGAGTTCACTTATATTTTTCTCTTTCTCTTTGTCTCTCTCCCCCCCCCCACACACACTCTCTCTCTCTTTCTGTGTATGCATGTGTGTTTATGTGTACCGGTTTGAATAGGTATGTAAAAGTGTCAAGTAGACTCTTGAGAGACAAAACATCTCTTTTAGATTTCGTGTCGATATCAACCATTTGACATCGATAATAAAAGAAAAAAATAGACATGAAGAAAACTAGAATAAATATTGAATGACAGAAAAATATATAAAAAAAACATTTAAAGCAAGGTTTCACAATCAACAGGTGACATAAGATACTGGTGACAAACATCGATCCTCTTTTGTCATATTGATTAAATACTCACATTTGAACTCATCAGTTGGAAACTAAGTCTCGGGTAAGTATTTAGGATTTATGCCTCAAAAATTGCAAGTTCTTGTAAAATCAGAAATATCCAAGAAACGAATTATTTAATGTAGACATGTCAAGAGCATGAAATGGAATGTATAAATCTGTTAATAAATCAATAACCGGTTTCAAAATCTGAGCAATGGCTTTTCTGCAGGATCCACAGAAATTTATTCCAGTTACTTTGACAACAGGAAACTAATTTCATGAAATAAATAATGATTAAGATCATCGATACAGTTCAGAATGAAGAGAGAAAACGACGACAAACTCGTCTTCCTGGATGGACTAATATCTCGAACAGAACCTGGGTTCAAGACATCCGTATACCGCAAGCCAACATTCAGCGGACAATACGTCAACTTCAACTCCCACCACCCATACAGTGTAGAGAAAGGGATCGCCCACTGTATACAACATCGAACAAAAGTTATGTGGCAACCCAGGGACATATGATCAAGAAATGGTCAGTATAAGCAATACCCTACAACATAACAACTACCCTGGATACATGACAACATCTCCAACAAAGTGGGATAGAAGGGTACAAGAGGATAACAATACTCAGGAAACAGCTTCGGTCTGTCTGCCCTATGTGAAGGGATTATCGGAGAAAACACAAAAGACCCGTGACCCATATAACATCAGGACAATCTTCAAAAGTGGTTCGACACTTCACAGGCAGCTCTTCCGGGTAAGATCCCCCAACCATAGAGGAGAACATGACTAAGGACTGTGTGTATGCCATCCCCTGCAGCTGTGGGGTAAGAAATATAAAGGAGAAACAGGCCGCTCCCCTTAAGACGGCAAGAACATCGCAAAGCTACAGGAGAAATAGAAAAATCACGCGTAGCTGACCACATATGGATTGAAAAGGGAGATCACCGCCCCCGCCGTAGGATGAGCCTGAAATAATAGACAGAGACCATCACTGGAAAATACGAAAACTTAAGGAATCAGCACATATGCCAGGCCACAAAAATCTCCTGAGCCGACCAAGCATAGAAATGAATACAATATGGGAAACAGTAATACGGAGTTCTAGAGAAAAGGAATAATAACGAAATTGCAATATGAGTTCTAGTAAAAATGATGTCCTCAAGGATACAGTGGATAAAAGCGTTAGTTGAATCCAGTGACTTGACCCAAACAGTTGTGATTCAATACCTGAACAAAAAAAAAACTTGGAGAGTTGAGTTAAAAGGAGATAACTGAGACATCCGGAAGAGGCATGGCACGTGGAACTAGAACAATCTACCGCGGTGGACGAAACAGAGGATTCAGTTAGAAATTCCAATTACCTGAAGAAGGCCGGATCGTACAACGGCTGAAACCTCGTGAATGTCGTAATATAGAAGAGGACAACAGTCGAAACAATGTAAATTGCGTAAAGAATTAAATTTATGAAAGAAATCTTCGGATATTCGTTTGAAAATTACGATTAAAAGGTGGGTTAAAGCATATTACGCCTACGGTGTTTCTATTTTTACCTTTGTTTGTTTGTATTTAAATTTACTTGATGGTTGCTGAGTTCGAAAGCTTTTATATATTTAGTTTCATTATTATCAAATATTTCCTTATTGCTGGAGTTGGTGGATAATCTAACTTGCACTGATTTATGCAAATTATCTCGAATGTTATTAGGGGGATTTGATTCTTTACTGACGTATCTATGGTTATAAAGATCTTTGGTATATGGATTGTAATAACCAGTTTTCAATTCCAAGGTCACACCGAGAATGTTGCTCATATTAGCATTAGTGGTAGTGGTAATATTTAGCTCCTGATCTTTGAAAAATTTTACCAGTTCCTTTCTCAATCGGTCTATTTTTCATGGGCTAGTTTTACGGAGGAGAATGACACCGTCATCTCTTTAGAGTCCGGAGTCCTTAATGTCGAAAATAAATCTTAGTCGCCGCAATAACATACACACACACATACATACATACATAATTTATAACTATCTATCTATCTATCTATCTATATATATATATATATATATATATATATATATATATATATATATATATATATATATATATATAAAATTTAAGATTTTAGAAACAGCAGATATTTTTATATATAGTGCTCAATATTAAAATATAAAAAATAGAGCGTTAATAATATTATATGAAAAGATTACTTAACTTTTAAATACCAATTTTATCCCGACTTGGAAGTTTCTTGATAAAATTTCCAGTCTTCAGGGGTTGTGATTTTAAACGGTATTGCCATTTTTTTTTTCTAATTTCAATTTTTTCAATGTTGAAAACATTATAAAAAATTGGAAATAACGTTTAAAACCACAACCCCTGAAGACTGGAAATTTTATCAAGAAACTTCCAAGTCGGGATAAAATTGATATTTAAAAGTTAAGTAATCTTTTCATATAATAATATTATTATAATATTATATATATATATATATATATATATATATATATATATATATATATATATATATATATGTTCCACTCTGGTGTGGCGCTTATACATCTTCTTATCCGTTTGTATCACGTGTACACATCCTAATCGCAGAGCTGGGTCGACCACTTGTTTATATGTCGGGAGCAGCCACTAGTATCCTATGTGAGGACCGAATTTGCACCTGGTGGCTATGAGGTTAACTTTCAGGTCAACTCGCTGATGCACCTGGCTGATGCTCTGTTGTGACACTGAGTGCAAAGTCTGTTTTGACATAATCTGAGGTGAACCGAGTACGTATTGGGGTCATCACGGATCAACTTCTCTCAGAACAAAGGTACTTTAATGAAATTAAATGCCATTCAGACCACCTGGTATTTCCTGGCTCGTATCACGTGGTACAATAATTTTACAATGCTCTTCGATCAGGCGAATGATGGTGGAAAGGATGTGTTATTTAGATATTCGAATCGGGTCTAGAGATACAACTGTTTGCTTGCTTTAGCGTGACACGAGTTATATACAGAGGAACAAAGTAAATGGTAAAAGTCACAGTTTATTGTTATGTATATTATAATAGTAATACTATATTATCAAATTTGGTCTTTTAATTATCTCCTTGCCTCATCTCTCGTGTCCAAACCACGTGACAAGTAATGGAATCTTTACGAGCCCCAGTTGACATTAAAACCACAGCCTTTAAACAATTCCTCTTCTGTTATTATCAATATTTCGATCCGTATATTTACGCTTACACACTTGTACTACGATTCCCTTTTCGCGCTTATCCTTGAGCAATTAATCCCTTTCCGACTTGCTAGGCCCATCAATGTTTCATTGGAGCCTGGTCAGTCGTACAGTTTTCAAGAACCGATATATACTGGTATCAATTTGGCTACAGAAGCTGTCAGAAAGATGTCGACATTTTACTCCTGGTTTGAATTCAAAGTTATTCTTCTCTTAGACTGGTTATCCTACCAAGAGGAAAAGGTGGTTTCATGCCTATCCCAAAGGTATTAGTGCAAAGCGAGCACAAAAATGTCACAGACGAAGTTTGAACTCGGTTTTCCAATTTCGTTTTTCATGTCGTTAACCGTAACCCACAACTCTAATATTCAACGCATATCGAGTTTATTGATAAGCTTAATTTTTTTTTTTTAAGCTTTTCACCCCAAGCAAGGCTGGAAGCCACTAGCACGCAAGGGGTTACAGAAGGTTTGGAGGAAGAGCAGATAGGAGTGGTAAAGGAGAGGATGTGGAGAAAGATAGTGGGACGATCAAGGCAAGGGGGTTACAGAAGATTTGGAGCGAGAGCAGATAGGAATGAAAGGTGAAAGGATGTGGAGAAGGGAAGTGGATAGATCAAGGCAACTGCAGATGTCGATTGACGTTACACTTAAATAGTTGGAGATTGTATTTGTCAGGGAAACAGGAATAAGGAAGAGAGTTCCACAGGCGAGATGTGCGAGACATGAAGCTATTGGAGTAGAAGAGACGTCTACATCTAACAGTTGAGTAAGACACGAGGCAACGAGTATTTAATCCCGGTGTGGAAGGCATTCTCGTTCAGAAGATCAGCATACTTTTAATTAGGTTCTTTTTTTATACTAAAGTTCTCCCAATACAAGGTTCGAGAGAACCTCAAGATAAAGAGTTACTGTTAACATAGTTATGAAGAATGAGTGAAAGAGTAGCCGGTAGGAAGTGAAGATTATTAAATGACTCATTTAACAACAACAACAACAACCAGAAGAATGTTTGGTAAACTGTTGTTTTGCTAATAAACAAACGAAACATATCAAGAAGGCCGGAGCGTACAACGGTCGAAACAATAAAAATGAGGACAATAGTCCGAACAATGTAAATAGTTTAAATAGTTACAATACCTCATCACAGAAATAGAAACAGATTCCGTAGAAGGCCGGAGTGTACAACGGCTGAAACGTTATGAATAGGAAAATAACGATTGGGATAATAGTCCGAACAATGTAAATAGTTTAAATAGTTACAATACCTCATCACAGAAACATAAACAGATTCCGTAGAAGGCCGGAGTGTACAACGGCTGAAACGTTATGAATATGAAAATAACGATTGGGACAATAGTCCGAACAATGTAAATAGTGTAAATAGTTACAATACCTCATCACAGAAACAGAAACAGATTCCGTAGAAGGCCGGAGTGTACAACGGCTGAAACGTTATGAATATGAAAATAACGATTGGGACAATAGTCCGAACAATGTAAATAGTTTAAATAGTTACAATACCTCATCTCAGAAACATAAACAGATTCCGTAGAAGGCCGGAGTGTACAACGGCTGAAACGTTATGAATATGAAAATAACGATTGGACAATAGTCCGAACAATGTAAATAGTTTAAATAGTTACAATACCTCATCTCAGAAACATAAACAGATTCCGTAGAAGGCCGGAGTGTACAACGGCTGAAACGTTATGAATATGAAAATAACGATTGGGACAATACTCCGAACAATGTAAATAGTTTAAATAGTTACAATACCTCATCACAGAAACATAAACAGATTCCGTAGAAGGCCGGAGTGTACAACGGCTGAAACGTTATGAATATGAAAATAACGATTGGACAATAGTCCGAACAATGTAAATAGTTTAAATAGTTACAATACCTCATCTCAGAAACATAAACAGATTCCGTAGAAGGCCGGAGTGTACAACGGCTGAAACGTTATGAATATGAAAATAACGATTGGGACAATAGTCCGAACAATGTAAATAGTGTAAATAGTTACAATACCTCATCACAGAAACAGAAACAGATTCCGTAGAAGGCCGGAGTGTACAACGGCTGAAACGTTATGAATATGAAAATAACGATTGGGACAATAGTCCGAACAATGTAAATAGTTTCAATAGTTACAATACCTCATCACAGAAACATAAACAGATTCCGTAGAAGGCCGGAGTGTACAACGGCTGAAACGTTATGAATATGAAAATAACGATTGGACAATAGTCCGAACAATGTAAATAGTTTAAATAGTTACAATACCTCATCACAGAAACAGAAACAGATTCCGTAGAAGGCCGGAGTGTACAACGGCTGAAACGTTATGAATATGAAAATAACGATTGGACAATAGTCCGAACAATGTAAATAGTTTAAATAGTTACAATACCTCATCAAAGAAACAGAAACAGATTCCGTAGAAGGCCGGAGTGTACAACGGCTGAAACGTTATGAATAGGAAAATAACGATTGGGACAATAGTCCGAACAATGTAAATAGTTTAAATAGTTACAATACCTCATCTCAGAAACATAAACAGATTCCGTAGAAGGCCGGAGTGTACAACGGCTGAAACGTTATGAATATGAAAATAACGATTGGACAATAGTCCGAACAATGTAAATAGTTTAAATAGTTACAATACCTCATCACAGAAACAGAAACAGATTCCGTAGAAGGCCGGAGTGTACAACGGCTGAAACGTTATGAATATGAAAATAACGATTGGGACAATAGTCCGAACAATGTAAATAGTTTAAATAGTTACAATACTTCATCACAGAAACATAAACAGATTCCGTAGAAGGCCGGAGTGTACAACGGCTGAAACGTTATGAATATGAAAATAACGATTGGACAATAGTCCGAACAATGTAAATAGTTTAAATAGTTACAATACCTCATCACAGAAACAGAAACAGATTCTGTAGAAGGCCGGAGTGTACAACGGCTGAAACGTTATGAATATGAAAATAACGATTGGACAATAGTCCGAACAATGTAAATAGTTTAAATAGTTACAATACCTCATCTCAGAAACATAAACAGATTCCGTAGAAGGCCGGAGTGTACAACGGCTGAAACGTTATGAATATGAAAATAACGATTGGACAAAAGTCCGAACAATGTAAATAGTTTAAATAGTTACAATACCTCATCTCAGAAACATAAACAGATTCCGTAGAAGGCCGGAGTGTACAACGGCTGAAACGTTATGAATATGAAAATAACGAATGGGACAATACTCCGAACAATGTAAATAGTTTAAATAGTTACAATACCTCATCTCAGAAACATAAACAGATTCCGTAGAAGGCCGGAGTGTACAACGGCTGAAACGTTATGAATATGAAAATAACGATTGGACAATAGTCCGAACAATGTAAATAGTTTAAATAGTTACAATACCTCATCTCAGAAACAGAATCAGATTCCGTAGAAGGCCGGAGTGTACAACGGCTGAAACGTTATGAATATGAAAATAACGATTAGGACAATAGTCCGAACAATGTAAATAGTTTAAATAGTTACAATACCTCATCACAGAAACATAAACAGATTCCGTAGAAGGCCGGAGTGTACAACGGCTGAAACGTTATGAATATGAAAATAACGATTGGGACAATAGTCCGAACAATGTAAATAGTTTCAATAGTTACAATACCTCATCACAGAAACATAAACAGATTCCGTAGAAGGCCGGAGTGTACAACGGCTGAAACGTTATGAATATGAAAATGACGATTGGACAATAGTCCGAACAATGTAAATAGTTTAAATAGTTTAAATTACCTCATCTCAGAAATATAGACAAAAAATATCCAGTTGCTGCTTTCATTTCAGTAGAGTATTTTCACTTTCTCGCTTATATTTTAAGCGATAAAATTTTAATGTTTTTCAACATTATTATAATTATTAATCGTACAGTAACTGTAAAAAAAAAAAAAAGATGCTTCAGGATTATAAAAGCTCGGTCTTTATCTTCCTCTTTCTCTTTTCACTTTAGAATGCAGGAGATAGAAATCTTGTCCAGTCTTCCTTCTTGCCCAGCTATGTGTTGCATCTTCCGCATATACGCACTCAAACGCACATACACATGCACTACATCTAACCGTATAAATGTTTTTTTTTCTTTTTCTTTCTAGCTACTTGTGTACACTCTAATATATTTTCTATCTTTTGTTAAACATTTATTAGTTATCTGAAAATGTATGACAATGTTTCGTGTTGGAATTTATCTCTTTGAAAATGTTGATGCCAATTTCTTCGCAAATTCTCAACGTCGTTCCATTACAAACATGTAGAGACAGACGCATTTTATGATTCTAATTCCTTTTATCTCTACAAATAATGACAACCACTCATTTACAGGTGAAAACTTTGGTTTTCTCTGCTTTTAGTTGAGCTAGAAGTATTAGTGTCCACAAAAGATATTCACTGTTATTGTTGCTTCCTTAAGTACATAATTACGTTTCATATAGGTAATATCCTATGAATAATCAAAATGAAAAAATGTTCTGTGTTAGGCGGGTTTTTATCTTGTGAGATATGATCGTTTTTATACACATCGGTCATAAATACTGCAGCCTGTTGTTTGTATAGATGCAGCCATACTATAGTAAGAACATGCTTAGACAACCTGAGGCCCTGGACACGAAATCGTGTCAAACTATTTGTCTCTGTACTAGAAGACACATGGAAATATGTGGCGTTTTGTAATAAAAACCTTCCTTTTGGTTACAGTGCTAGATATATGACAGTTTCAGTGAGATTTTAAACACAATGTTTAATGACTGCATGGTTAAATGACTCTTGTAAACATAGCATGGACACGACTCTTTTTTTTTTCATCGCAGCCTCACTTTATTCAGTACGATGAATGAGGAGAGAGAGAGAGAGGGAGAGAAAGAGAGAGAGAGAAAGAAAGAAAGAAAGAGAAGACAAACTTGCAATAAAACTTCCTTGCCACATTTGGCATGCCATCTCGGATTATGTAGGTTATAGTGACCTGACTATTGCGTTTAGCATTAAACAGACTGTCGCCTCTGGGTGTTAATTTCAATTTCCACTTTTATATTTACATGCACTCTATCCCTGATATTGAGCACTTTAACCCATAAATATAGCACACCTTAAAACTATATTCTATCATTCATATATATATATATATATATATATATATATATATATATATATATATATATAAAGTGTGTGTGTGGGGGGAACAAATATTCGTATACATACAAATTTTTAATTTATTGTATTTCCAACTAAGGAATAAACATAGTTTTCATATAATTACCTGTACACAGCCGCATAATAACTAAATATGCAAAGAAAACAGAGAAAATTTGATTTAATAGAAATAAATACCATTTATCCATTTTAGTGGATAAAAAAAGTATTTGTACAATACAAATTTCTTTCTTTTTTAACTTTTAAATTGATTTAATGTTGTGGATTCCGGGATGAAATCCGATATCAATGAATAACAAACGCCAGGAATGGATAAGGAAAATAAATGTATTAACGTAATAATACAAACTGGTAATACGGGTTAGTAGATCCAGTAATGCGGGTTAGTAGCACTAATATATATATATACAGTCTTGGTATTGAAGTATCGCGGTATGACTCCTTACTGAGTCTACGTGCTCGCTAACTGTGACGCTTGCCGCCGTCTCTGTGTGTGACTTACTCTACTACTACTGAACTCTACTACTCTTCTGTCGTTCCGTCTCGACTCCTTGACTTAACGTACTACCCGGGTATTCACTGGCGGTAGTATATGTATACCTTGGGTGAGTCCATTTGTGTGAAAAGGGGAGACCCCTTAACATTTAATACTCTAGATTATTCAAGTGGAATATTCTAGAATGTTCCAATAATGTTATCAGAAGCTACTTTTCGCCTAAAAAATGCAAACATTTTGTAATTGATATTCGCGCAAGAACATTATCATCATGGCAAGAGATAAAGAATTGACAAATTCGCAAAAAAACAAAAACAAAAAAACTGATTGTTAAGCTCTGGAAGGAAGGTAAAAGTTACAGGAAAATCTCAGACAGCCTGAATATTCCACTTACTATCATTAGTTCATTTATTGCAAGGTAGAAAAAATTCAAAATCTTCGAGGAAATTAATGCGTCAAATTAAACAAAATCCTATGATTACAAGTCATCAGGAATCTGTGTTATTAAATGGACAATAAGCAATGACATTCATAGGAACAATCTAAAGTCACCCTCCCCTCGAAAAACTCCACTGCTATTGAAAAGACACAGAAATATCAGGTTGAAATTCGTTCGGAAACATAAGAATAAGGAAAAATCGTATTGAGAAAGAGTATTACGAACAGACGAAATCAAAATTGAGTTGTTTGGACATAATTCTAGAAATCATGTATGGAGGAGAGATGACCATGCCTTCAAACAAAGGAACACAGTTCCAACAGTGAGATTTGATGATGGTAGCATCATTGTTTGGAGATGTTTTTTTTTTGTAAAAGGTACTGACAACTAACATATCAGTAATAGATGGTAGAATTAACGCCGAAGCACGTCATAATATTTTGAAAGCAAATTTAATGATTTCGGTTGAAAATCATGATCTTATTCTTGATTGAATATAAGATAATGATCCTAATATATACTGATTGAATCTTCCAACAAGATAATGATCCTATATATATATATATATATATATATATATATATATATATATATATATATATATATATATATATAACAGTGAACATTGAAGTCAACACTCAGAGGCCACAGGCTGTTTGATGCTAGACGCAATCATCAGCCTGATGATTGCGTTTAGCATGAAACATCCTGTCGCCTCTGAGTGTTGACTTCAATGTTCACTTTTATATTTACATACGCTCTATCTCTGATATTGATCACTTTATCCCTAAATATAGCACGCTTTAAAACTATATTTCTTCATATATATATATATATATATATATATATATATATATATATATATATATATATATATATATTTGGTAAGTCTCTAACAAGCAGATTAGTTGGATGGCCGCACTTGCTTTTCAAAGATAATCTGAAGCGATGTAGCATCCCGTTTTCTTGCTGGGAAAACAAAGCGTCAGAGCGAATGAGCTGGGCGCCTGTCCTTCTCGTTTATACAAATGTTTGTGCCAGGCCGACTTGAGCATCGGGATCAACAGCGGGCAAATTTTAAAGAAAATTGGCAGTATGCTGCTCCTCTCAATGATAGCCTTGCTGTTCACTCGCCGAAACATGTGTCAATGGCTCATCATCTACCACTCGTTCCATTTGTCTATAGGTTTGCAAAACACTTGCAGACCCCGGGAGACACATGCGAGCCCATACAAGTTGAGCAACTTTTTTACCGAGTCCACATTTGTTCTCCGTGACAAGAGTCCACGATATATATATATATATATATATATATATATATATATATATATATATATATATATACAAGGTAACCAAAAAAGTTCTGTCCGTTTTTTGATTAGTCAATGAATGAAGTTGAAATATTTACGAAATGCGTGTAGCAATTGTTTTCAAATTCGTACAGCCGGAAGTAGGAACATCAGACGTTATAAAAAAACTCGCGCACCGTGCCCGGCCATCAGTTATAAGCCGGACAGCTGTGAGAAGGATGGAAATGTCTAGAGATCTCGTTCGGGGCTCTTTGCTTTACGACTTCAAAATGGGCTTATCAGCAGCTGCATCAAGTCGCCGCATATATCAAGCGTTTGGGGATAGTGCTGTGGATGAACGTACTGCAAGGCGTTGGTTTCGAAACTTCAAGCCAGAAGATTTGTCTCTCCATGATGAGCCTCGCAGTGGACGACCACAGGTCTTGAATGACAGAGTCCTGAAGGCGGCCATTGAAGAGGACAGTAGTCTAACGTGTGGTGAACTTGCAAGACAGTTCAACGTTTCCGATGAAACAGTTAGACTTCACCTGCACCGCCTAGGTAAGACGTACAAACTGAGCAAGTGGGTTCTGCAAACGCTGTTGGAGGTCCACAAGGGATAACGAGTGGCAGCCTGCGTATCGCTGCTTTCTCGCCACCGTACCGCATCCTTATTCAATCGAGTGCTTACCAGTGATGAAAAGTAGGTTCTGTATGAAACTCCCAAGCGATCCAGACATTGGTTGTCTCCTCAGGATGCTGTCCCTCACACCGCAAGACTGCCTATGCACCCACGCAAGATTATGCTTTGTGTCTGGTGGACAGGTCGTCAAGTTCATTATGAACTGCTACCAACGGGCCAAACGGTCACTGGAGACCTATACTCGCAGCAATTGCAACGTGTGCAACAGGCATTGGACCAGAAGGAGCCAGCACTGGTGAATCGCAAAGGTGTGCTTTTCCTCCATGACAACGCCAGGCCGCAAGTCGCGCAAGTGGTCAGGGATACCGTACAGCAACTTGGGTGGGAGACTTTGTGCGATGCACCTTATTCACCTGACCTTGCGCCATCCGATTACCACCTCTTCCACTCCCTGGATAATCATCTTCGTGTGAATCCTTCACCAATGAAGCAGACTTGCGCAAAGCCCTCACGGACTTCTTTGTGTCAAACCCCCCGAGTTCTACCGCAAGGGCATTGAACAGCTGGAGACACGTTGGCAGAAGGTGCTGGATGCCGATGGCGATTACTTCGAAGACTAAATATAAGTTACACATACTGTGAAGCGTTTTCTTTTTTTTCTTTAAAAACGGACAGAATTGTTTTGGTTACCTTATATATATATATATATATATATATATATATATATATATATAATTGTTTCATATAGACAAAATCATTTACTAACTACAAAGATGCAACTTCGTTTCGGTACATTTCAATTGCACCTCGACTGGTGAGAAGCAAAATTAGTTATGAACAATTCTGCTTGTAAGCAGGCTGAATGTGAAACGTCACTTCCTTTCTTCCGTTTGTTTGAGAAAAAATATACATAAAGCAAAAAGATATATAAAACCATTCTTCTTTAAGGATCATTTTCAACCAGCATTTGTTAGACAACCCGGAGTGTGCGGCAAGATACAGTGACGATTCTTTTATTTTCCTATACAGAGATCGACCCGCTCAGCATTTACGCATATTAGAAACGATTTGTATTAAATTACATCAACCGTTTACGTACAGACAAAAAGAGCATTTTGTTCGCTACCTCAGTCTTTTAAGTGATATAGGAGTGAATTTTTCCTATTTTTTTATACTCACTAGGAACCCTTTACATTGGCTCTTTTGTCGATATATTTCCCCTCTCGTTTTTATGAATAAATTTGTATTTTAGTCGTGGTTTCTTTTTCTCCTCATTTTTTTCTTTTCTCGCAGTGCTATTCTGTCAATTTAATATTTACCAGCGTATTCTTCTGACGATGTGTTGGTTGAAAAGGATCCTTAAAGAAAAATGCTTTACAACATTTTCAAATACATATACATTTTTGAATTGGACAGAGTTCGACAATTTATTTAAATACATTTTTGATATGTTTAACGTTCTTTTTATAGATACAAGTATTTAAGTAATGATAATTTCTCGGACATTCAGGCCGGTAAATGTTATTTAATACTGTTTATTATAAACAGACCATTTACTTAAATACTTGTATCTATAAAAAGAACGTTAAACATATCAAAAATGTCTTTAAATATATATATATATATATATATATATATATATATATATATATATTTAGTAAGGTAATGAAGGGTTTGGTAATCCGTGTGGATAATTCAAAACAACCCTATCCCTACCTTCCATTTCTAATTTAGATCGTTTTATGGTCCTCACACTTCCACTGTCACCTTATATCAATTTAAAACTATCCCCCCAAAACTTGTATTAAAAATAAAAGAGACCAATTTCCTTTGTAACAAGAGATGTGACCTGATTAACCAGGAAAAATATATTTTCTGGGGAAAACAAATTAGTCATGGAACCTATTGTTAATATATATATATATATATATATATATATATATATATATATATATGTATATATATATGTGTGTGTGTGTCACGCCGATGTCTAGAATTTCATGGTTAACAAGCTTTTTATGATTTGCTAACTGAAGCAGATCGCTACTACCAAATACAAAAAGAAGTCAAGATTTTAATCAAACATCTTATTTTAAAAATAATCATCTTCACCTCATTACTTGTTTTTAATGTTGACATATCCAGCCAATCACATTATTTATCGGTTGACATTTAAGACAGGATTTCTTACTCTTTGTTTTTTTTTTAATGGACTTTTAGTCGTCTATAATTAGTGTTAAAATTAAGGAGATCTCTCTCCTGATAACACTAAATGATTACCGTCTTTGAAGAAAATAAATTATTACTATGACCTTTAAACTTTTTTAATTAATTAACCGATTATTTTTCTTTTTCGGTTATTGGTCGGATTTGGACCTAAATATTCTTTACAGTCATTTCTTCTCATAAAAATTCCTCCACAAGGTATTGGGTTTTGAAAAAATTTAGTTCTTTTTTGTCGTTAGGTAGAATTAGGAGAATTTAGTTTTAATTTACTCCATTCCGAAAAACATTCATAATTATATTACGAAAGGCCCTCATATTAACGCGTATTAAAATTGGTGCATTTTTGTTTATTGATATTAACATTGAGATTGAAAGAAAATAATTAACTTTTACAGCATTATTATGTTTTTAGTTTAAGAAAAGTAAAAAAAAAAAAAAATCTACTCCCATGTAAAGATTTGTGCAATGTAAGGATAATGTCGCAGTTAGCTCCTCCTCATTTCCTTAATCCTTCAACAGGGGTCTCTATCCCCTGACTATACATACTGGCTGACCCTTCTCTCTATCTCTCTTTCGACCCAGGCCTTGGGTCGCAACCTCGCGCTGAGGTGAGGAAAAACTTCCTCTTTTTCACGTACACCAATATGTGACCTCTCACACATACCGCGTTTCCCATATTCTGGGAACACGCTTAGGACAATACGCGTACGTACGGACACTCAACACACACACATAACTTCCCCATACAAACACTCTGTAACTTTTCATGTCTTCATGTCATTGTAATTTGTTATTAATATATATTTGTTGCATACATGTATATCGGTCTTGTTTGTCTTCTTTTGTCTTCTTCGGACTTAATATAATGTCCGACATTCTCATGTAGCTGGACCGGCCAGCAGGAAATCTTAGCCCAGCGATATCATCTTCACACCCCGGTCCTCTACAATATGGTAATGTGAACGATCAAACATGTCAAAAGTGGTTTGTGAATTTTATGCTGGAGATTTCTTTATTTTTCTTTAATAAACTAAACAAAATTTTTACGTTACGTAATAAAAAAAAGAATTTCTCTCACGCATGACAACGAATAATTTCTAAGCGATTTTTTAGGCGAAACGTTTTTGTTTCTTTTTAACAGAGCCATTCATAAAACATAAACGATTTAGCGAATCGTATGCTTTTTTCTAAACTAACCAAGTTTTTAAAATTATTAGGAAATAGTGTTGTCAATATTGCGCAAATTTTCAGCACTAAAATTCAATCGCCCTCCATCCCCCAGTATTTAAAAAGAGAAGGAAATAAGAGTGAAAGCAATGCTGGGTAAGTTTTCTCACTATAATTCAACATGCATGTAAGCTCCCATCTTAAAATAAAAATGAAACGGGGAAGAAAGGGTGACGTTGTGTAAGTCTTCATCATTAATCCTTAGAAAATGAAATAGTAAAACAGTATGAGACCGAGGCTGTGGATGTTTCCTTCGTTATACTCTGATTGTGGAGTAAATAGTACACCCCTGGTGACTATATGAACTAGTCCATTTCTATAAATAAAGAGCCCCCGGTCAGAGGTGAGAGAGAAAGAAGTAGCCGTTTGGAGTCAGTGTTCAAACTAATTAATACAGGCGTCACGGCAACTTGCCGAAGCATTACTTATATTCGCGTTTTAACAATATGCAACATCCAGTATTTAGAAAATGAGACAGAAAACGTGAGGATGATGCTGCGCAAGTCTCTTCTCAGTATAGTTAACGTCCTAACATGCAAAAATTGAGAGATAAGTGAGTGATAGGCTGTCGCCTAATATACGAGCAAGCCCTGATTATTAAAATGTGAGTTGAGAAAGAATGAGAGAGATTCTGTGCAAGCCTCTATTATTATAATATGTGAACAAGCATAAACAGTAGAAACATGATGGCGATTTAGTACGTGGAAACGATAGCCGACTCATAAAAGATGGTGGATATTTAACCCATTAATACGCACCGTAAAATCCGGTATTAATTATAAAACGGTGTGAGCCAATGAGCTTTAATAGATTGTTTACTTGACGAGGGGAAAGAGAAATTGGGTCTGATTTAGGAAGGTTATTTCTGGTAATACTGTTGATTTTGGTTTTATCGGGGATAAAACAATACTAGGTATCTACTTGACCTCCCACAGGGCCAGGTTGTGACACAAGGTCGGGGTTTAACATGGGAAGGGAGGGGGAATGGACCCGAGTTTTCACCCGGGCCGCAGTGCTTTGGCTTTAGCTGGTCTTAGCTTGTCCAAGCTGGTCTTTAGCTGGTCATAGCTGGTCTTTAGCTGGTCTTAGCTGGTCATAGCTTGTCAAAGCTGGTCATAGCTAGACGTAGCTGCGATACTACCAGCGCAGGGACGAATCCCTGCGACCGGCCTGTATCAGAGATCGAATCTCAGCCCCATAGGCGATCGTCCAGTGAGTAATCTGAGAACAGATACTACACCGTGATCTTAGCCTTGAAGCCGA
The DNA here is from genome assembly GCA_964036315.1 of Acanthosepion esculentum. Lineage (NCBI taxonomy): Eukaryota > Metazoa > Mollusca > Cephalopoda > Sepiida > Sepiidae > Acanthosepion > Acanthosepion esculentum. The sequence goes on from OZ038507.1 coordinate 88,213,948, forward strand.
GAAACGAACGATCAGTACCAACCGCAAGGGGGCAGCACTGACGAGGGGGGATAAAGCAATACTAAATTTATAGAGCCTCCAGGAAGGTTTCACTGTTCTCGCATTGGCTTACTAGACTGACGTACGATGCAGTGTTCTCTAAAAGCCATTGGCAAACTGGCCAGAGTGTCCTTGGCTCTCCTATATCTAATAAAATGCAATAAAGAAACAAATACAGGTTTAGTAATAAAAAGGAATCAGAACTTCATAAAATCATATGTACACTGTTAGTTACTATTTGAGAGGACATTTTCAAAGCTAAAGATCATAAAGACAAGGTTGAGAAATTCGCTATCTGAGGAGGATTTTGGATCAGGCATATTGCTAACCATTGAAAAGGTTAAATAAATAAGATGCAGAAGCAATTATTGGCAGATTCGCACAATCATCAAGTGAACACAAACAATTGCTCTTAATACAGTGGATTGCATGCAGTAATCTATTGTGCATTTGAACTAATCTCTTAATGTGTAAATTGAGCAGTAAACTATTAAAATATTAACCAATTACTTAACAATAAATGAATAAATGATAACACTCTGTATTTAAATTTAAATTGCCAGTAATTTTTACAGTGCGTGTACACTATCTTCATCTATAAAAGGCAGGGTGTGTGTGTGTGTGTGTGTGTGTGTGTGTGTGTGTGTGTAACGAATGCACGGCCGCAATTTTCGACGGATTTGCACCAAAAGTTACATGCACATGCTCCAAGTTAGTGACAAGGCCAAGACCTACGTTGCATTTCCCAACTCCCATCGATAGTGGAAATAATCGATTTTTCATGCTTCTACGGCAGTTTTCATGTAGTTTGCGGCCATTTTCTACTGGCCAGAGTGAGAGCCTATAGCTGGCTGCCACGAATAGGCAGGAAGATTCTATTGGCTAGCGTGAGAGCCAACAGCTGACCGACACGAATGTTAACTAGCATACTAGCATGCAAAACAAAAAATCGATAGCTGCATTCGTCACAAGTGGCAAAAATTTAAATCTGCTTGGCACTTTACTCCAATTGGCTCATTCGCTTGCTTAAACTCAACGTTGATTCTGATTCCGCAGAACTGATTTGGGGGTGAAAAAGTATTTGTTGTTAACATTCTTTTTTCATTCTGTTTTTCCAGTTACGAGTCCTTTTTTAAAGCTGATCGTTTTGTGTTCATTTTGTTTAGTTCTTTTTTCGTAACAGATTTAATGTTTAGTATAGAGCTTAGAAAAAATTCGCAGATAGGCAAGAAGTAAGGCATGTAGCAACATCAGCACGGCAAAGGGCACTCTTTTAAAGGCAAGGAAGGGCAAAAATATTTTAAGTCAAGTGATAGCGATTGCTGTATGAGTCGTACGATTTTTTAATCAAGCACGGGCAACGCCGGGCCATGCTGCTAGTAATTACTAAGAAATACACATTTTTTTCACAAACATTTTAATTGTACGCGTTACGAAGTAATCTCTGGAATAGATGTTGTCAGATCAACGGATGGTAGCTCGACTGGCATTCGCTGTAGCGTTCTGCTTTTATAGCAGTATCTCTTTTACATACACAATACTACACTTCTCTGAACCAAAATGGCCTTATGCACTTCGCTGATATTTGACTTCTAGTTATTCTTGTGAATTTAAACTGTCTTTCTTGGTGTGTTTCTTCTTATAGAGGACTTAGGTCTGAGTTCATTTTCCTCTTCCGACTCCTCGCCAGATTTCTGGTCATTATCATCCATAGATTATTCAGTTTCACTGCAGAATTCATTAGTCTTCTCCTGTCTTTCATGTTCTTCTCCTTCAGATTCTTCGTCCATTGCTATATCCTATTTCTTCAATAGTATTGCTGTCTTATGTCCTTTCTCTACTACAAAGTTCGTCTTATCTGTATTCGATTCTTTGTCTTTTCTATACCATACACTTTCACTTGTTGAAAATGACATTGATATAGGAGCTCTAATCTGTCTAGCCATTAATACGGGGGAACTTTGTTATCTGCTGGCATGTGGAATTGTTCTATAGCATAACAGTCATCTTGGTAAGTAATTCTCTATATTATCATTAAATGGGGGAAAAGGCTTTTAGTCCCATTTTCACAGTCTGCACCATTCTTTCTGCGATTCCATTCGATTGTGGGTGGTAGGGTGATTTTTTTTTATACGAGATGCATCCAATATGCTTTAGCTACGGGCACAAACTTTCGTCGCAAAATTCTGGCACCTTATCTGAGACCAAAGTTTTAGGCGTCCCATTCCCTGAAAATATTGTTCTTAATATTTGTTTTACAGTGGTGGCTTTTCTGTCAGCAACCTTAATTACTTCAGGCCATCCTAAAAATGAATCCACTAAAATTTAAAAAAATAGCCCCATGCCTTTAATATGGACATGATCCATGTGTAACCAAACTCATGGTTCTTTTTCTTTCGGCCACGAGTGAATTTTGGTTTACCGAAAGGTTTTTTTTTATTTCAGTACATTTTGGGCATCTTTTTACATAGTCTTCTTCATCTCGAGAATATCCTGGCCACGACACTTGTAATTTTAATCTCATTTCTGTCACTGTTATACCACAATGTACATCACTGTATACACCTTTCTTTAACTGCTATAATATATTAATTATGCCTTTCTCTACAGTTAACTTATGCCTTAATTTTTGTGGAGTTTTTTTCTGTCATTGAAAATGTGTTCCATGTGTTTCTTTTTATTCTGTCTGAAGTTCTACTTAACACTGGATCTTTTATGTTTTTCATTCTGAGACGATTTACGAGTTTCAACCCAGTCCAGTATTTTATCTTCTGAATTTTCAGACGTTTCTAATCTTTTACTGTCGAAACTTAGTCTGCATAGCGCATCCACGTGTGGAATAGTGTTCCGCTTTACGTATATGATGTCGAAATCAAAGTCCATGAGTTTTATAGTCAATCTTAAAATTCTAGATGTGACTTTTGGTAATTCATTTCTGGGGTTAAATATAAACTCTAAAGGTTTGTGATTTGACTTTATCAAAAAGATTTCATGCTCTTTATGTGTTCGGTCCTAACGCTTCTTTCTCAATATCTGAGGAGCTAGCTTCAACTGACATTAATTTTCTCGACAGGTACATTATTGGATGACCTTCTTGAGATAAAATTGTGGCTACCGCATGTTCACTTGCATCCGTAGTCAATGTCATTGTTTTTTTTTGGGGGGGGGGATCAAATACTTTTGCAATCGGTTTTCTTATTAGTGCCTTTTGTAAGCTTTCATAATCTATATTTTGCCTTTGAGTTCATTTAAATTCTGTATGCTTTTCCCGTAATTCCGCAAATGGTTCTATCAGGTGAATATTTGCTATAAAAATTGGTCAATCCCAAAAAGGCTCCTAATTCTTTTTTTTAATTTTTTGGTGTAGATACTTCCGATATTTTACTTATCAGTTTATTTTCTGGTGAAATTCCTTCTTTAGATATTTCGTATCCTAAACACAATATTTTGTCGCAATTTAACTCACATTTATCGCTATTTATCGTCATACCAGCATTTTTGAATTTGTTCCTCTTTACTATAAATACCTATGCCTCTATCGTCTTGATATGTGATTATATTTTTACCCTCCGATATTTTTACCCTCTCAATTGTCTTTTGAAAAATATAGCTTGAAATCTTAACTCCAAATGAAAGACAACTCCATCTTAGTGAGCATATCGAGCTATTAATTGTAATGACTTCTTTAAAGTTTCTGTCAATTTCTATTTAGTTATATGCCGATTTCAGATCAATATTAGCAAAATATTTCATTCCTGCTAATTCATGACTTTTGTCGTTTCTATGTTAGGTAAGGGAAATGAATCAGAGCTTATCTGATGATTCACACTTACTTTGTAATCCCCGCATATCCTCAAATCGCCATTGGTCTTTCGTATCGCAGCAATTGTTAAAGCCCAACTACTACCACATTCGATAACTTTTTCCAGTATGCCTTGTTCTACTATTTTCTTTAGTTTTACAACTACCATGGCTAGAATGTGAATAGGTATTTTTCGAGATTCAAAATAGACCAGGTGATTATTTTGTTTTAGACAAATACTTACTTTATATCATTTTAACAGTTCTGTGTCATGCTCTTCTGACGTTATGCAGTTTAATAATTTCGCCGTATCCACTTTTAAAACGTTTATTCCCAGGAGTCCGTGATTTTTTCTACAAAAGTGATGGAAATCTCAAAATGTTTTTTAGTCTCGAAAGTTCCTTCAAAGGGGCCTAGAGTTTTGATGACAGATTCATCAAATTGTCTTAAATTAAGATTACTTTTTCTTAATTTGGGTTTACCCATTTTCCTCCAGAAATTCCTTTTTACTGTCTCTCTTCTTTTTGCAGGTGTTCTTATCGAATATAATTCTGTATTTTCAGTATTAGGGTTCTACCCTTTCTGTTCTCTTTCTGTATCTGCACACAGATTGGAAATGGTCTTTTCTTTTACAGTTTAAACATAATTTTCCCAGGGCTGGACATTTGTTTTTGCTTCTTTTGTCTTCTTTGTCGCAATGTTTGCACTTAATTTGGATTTCAGTTGTGTTGTATGCTTCCACGTTGTTTTTAGAATTATTAAATTCATTAATCAATTCTAATTACTGCAAGAATTCTACACTTGCTTCTTAATTCATATCATTCGCTTGAAGCCGTTCTAGGATCTTATGTTTGTATGCAACGTCATAAATGCCTTCCATTAATCTTAGAAGGAGCAATTCGTCTTCTATAGACATCTCTCTCGAACCCAGTTTTCAAATTCGCAATATCTTGAGGTTTCTTTCAATCTATGGAAATATTGCATTACGGTTTCTTTCGGGTTCTATTTTCCAGAAATTTTGTCAACCAGCTTTTTTTTGCGGGGGGTTTCTTTTCACAATGGTTGAAATTTCCTCATACGTTAAGTTTTCCAGTATTTCGGG
>OZ038507.1:88223890-88238890 GCA_964036315.1 Acanthosepion esculentum
TCATGCCCAGATGTCCTTAAGGAAACACACCACAGTGGATAAAGGCGTTGGTTAGATCCAGTGACAGTGTGAGTTTAATATCTGGTTAAGGCAGTGGAGAACTTGGAGAGGGGAATTAACAGGAGATAGCTGATAACTGACATCCATTAGTCATGGCACGTGGAACTAGAACAGTATACCCTAGCGAGCGAAATAAAGGGTTCAGGTCGACATTCCAACCACTTGAAGAAGGCCGGAGCGTATAACTGCCGAAACGTTGTGATAAATATGGCGACAAAGATGAGGACACTAGTCCAAATAATAGTAGACAAATATACGTTCTATTCAGTTTTTGATGCCCCTTAACACTTTTCGTGATCCACTTCATCATTATAAAAAGGATTTGGAATTCAAGTTGCCACTTAGTTCCATGAACAACCCCCAATTATATATTTATATCAATCAACACTGAGGCGAACGACCTCTTTTATCTACGCAGTCATTTTCTCGCCAGAATCAAACACCAATGATTTCACCAGCCGTTTATTGCAATTTTTTTCTTAGGCTGGCTTTCCTGAGCTCATAATTATTACGCCGCATCATGTCGACTCTAACCAACACTCTTAAGATTATCATCCACATTACTCTGACCTACATGTAAAATCTTATACGAGCTCTAGTTATATTGCTATTTTTAAAAAAACTGCCCAAGACGGACCGTACAATTCTCAATAAATTTATAAATTTAAATAAGAAATTTATTTCTTAATGCACTTTTAACTCTGTCTGTTTTCTTTTAGACATGACAATTTAAATTCTTGTTTCTACACCCAAGACAACTTAAGCTATTAACTTATTAGCAACTTATTGGTGAGCCAACTGTTACTTCGCAAACAGTATATCTCAAAGACTTATATTGAAGTAACATTTTTAATTACATTGATGTTTTTTCTGTTATTCGTTTTAAAATAAGTAATTTCAAATATTAATGTCAAGGCGAAGCAACTATGTTTAAATTGATGTTCTTTTTTCTTCAAGTGTTGTTTGCGCATGTAAGACGAATTAAACTTTTTTCTTTGCGCAGGGACAAACTGGACTATAAAGCCTTTTAAATTGTTTGTAGTATTAACCAAACATGTGGCAATAAACAATTGACCGTTGTATAGCGTAAGAAAGGAAACGAAAATTATCGTTACTTTGGGTCAACATTTTCGTACGAAAAAAACTAATAAATAACCTTCATCCCTTCTCCCACAGCTTCCCAGTTCTAGTTTTCCTTTGCGTAGAGAATGAGAAATTGGAGAGCGGAATTCAAACTCCAGTCAGGTTTGTTGCATTCACTTACGCGCAAATAACCTTGGAATCCATCTTCTTCCTCCACTTATGGATTAAATAGTAGAACTTGTATCTGAAAAAAATAATTGTTATTCTAAAAATGTTTTTAATGCAATATTCACTTAAAAAACAAAATCATTCTTACAACCCAAAATATGTTTCGGCTTTAACACACAAAGGGTTGATAAGCCGTAAAAATCGAATCAATCAATGACTCCCTTAAGTTGATCTATCTTCGAGCACATATATGCATGCCGTATTTAATGTCATTTATATATAAAGTCGCAGTATTATGACATTAGGCCAGGTATTGTATGTTATCTAATATTAAGAAAAGGGGGAAATATCATTAGAAACAAAGAAAGGAGTACTGAACTGTTACGTAATATCAGTCTTCCTATATAGCAGTGATGACTGAAAAATTTCTTCACAGATGAAGGAGGGACTTGAAGCAAGAGAAATGTGCTTCTACAGAAGGATGTTGAGGATACCATAGACCGAACATGTGAACAACGACGAAGGTTTAGAGAAAGTGAAAATAAAATGGACATTTATACTTTATATCCGGAAGAGAGAGTTGACATTTCTAGGACACATAATGAGGAAAGAAGGCTTGTAAAATTTGATACTCACAGGACAGATTGAAGGCAAGAGGGAAAGAACAAAACAATGAATAACTTACCTAGCGAGCTTGAGGGAATGAATGGCAGAAATGGGGTTTAGGAGAGATAAGAAAAAGACAACATTTATTAAGAGCTGCAAAGGACAGGAAATTGTGGAGAGCCATGATCGCCTACTTCCTGAAGGGACACGGCACATAGGAGAAGAATGAACTTGAATAAATGTATGGCGGAATAGTGTTTAGGAGAGATAAGAAAAAGACAACATTTATTAAGAGCTGCAAAGGACAGGAAATTGTGGAGAGCTATGATCGCCTACCTCCTACATAGAAGAAGAAGAAGAAGAAGAAGAAGAAGAAGAAGAATGAGCTTGAGTAAATTGATGGCGGAAAAGTGTTTAGGTGAGATAAGAAAAAGACAACATTTATTAAGAGCTACAAAGGACAGGAAATTGTGGAGAGCCGTGATTGCTTACTTCCTGAATGAACACGACACACAGAAGAAGACTGAGCTTGATTGAATGAATGGTAAAAGAGGGTTTAGGAGATATAAGAAAAAAACAACATTTATTAAGAGCTACAATGGACAGGACCATGATGGCACGTACAAGAAGAGGAAGAAGTTTGTATTAGAACACACATAAGTGTGAATGCCATTTTTACCGATCGAGGAGACGCATTTAAATAAATGTATGCAATTATTTCATGAAGTGCGTTGTGGTGTAATAGATATCGGCTCGTCATGAGAAATCGCACAAATACTCTTGGGAAAGATATTACTCTGTCTCTTCTTCCCTCAGCTATAGGTTAAATAGCAGGACAGACTGGGTCCTATAGCCTTGGTTGGCAACCAGTCTGTTGCCCATAGTAATGGCAACCTACTTCATATGAGACAATCTTCTGCCTAGTCAGTCATGAATTGAAATACTAGGTGCTGTATGATTGGATGTGTGGGTGGTGCAACGGAATTGGAAATCGGAGAGCCGAGTTCGAATTCCAGTCAAGTTCGTTACACATCCACGCTTGCAGCACCTAGTATTTCCGAGCGGTCACCCTTCTAGGTACTGACCAGGCTCAACATTGCTTAACGTCGGTAATCGGACGAGAACCTGTTTCAACATGATGTGGCCGTAAGGTACATACTTCATGCCAGAACAACAGAGTATATTTGAATTGTATATATTTTGTTTCGCATAACCAGAGCATCGGCCCAATTGCGTCAAACTGCATTGTTTCTGTCGTGTCCCAATTAACCGAAAGCGTTTATGCTGTGTCCCAATTAACCGAAAGTGTTTATCTTGTGTCCCAATTAACCGAAAGTGTTTCTCTTGTGTCCCACTTAACCGAAAATGTTTCCGTCGTGTCCCAATTAATCGAAATATGCAACCCAACTATAAATCTCAGCTGTAAGCATTTGCACATAAAAATCGCATGAGAATGAGAAATTATACTATTTTTGATGACAATACCTACTACACCCAAGGTGTTTCTAATGCGTAGCTATTATTACAAAGTTCATCTCATAGACCGTAGCTATTATAGTGAAATCAATCTTCATTAAGGCCCTAAGCTTACATATCAATAGAACCTGCTATTTGTTTGCAATGATATTTATATGTTTGATCGTTTTCAAATAAACACCATATCTTTCCAACAATTTTGTTATCCATAGCTCGATACAGTTCTTCCTTCTGATTCCGGAATCTTCTATAAAATGATTGATGAAGGTTCTTGTTGGTCAGCTGGAAAAACACATGACAAAATGATTGATGAATATCTATCTATCTATCTATTTATCTATCTATCCCAGTCTCACTCATATCTATCTATCTATCTATCTATCTATCTATCTATCTATCTATCTATCTATCTATCTATCCCAGTCTCACTCATATCTATCTATCTATCCCAGTCTCACTCATATCTATCTATCTATCTATCTATCTATCTCTGTCTCACTCATATCTATCTATCTCTGTCTCACTCATATCTATCTATCTCTGTCTCACTCATATCTATCTATCTATCTATCTGAATATCCTCTTTTTCCCCATTTCTTCCCAACCATTCTCTCATCCAGTTCTTCCTTTCAGATTCTAGTGTTGCCTATTTGATCGAGTTCCTTTCTTACTAGTTTATCCCTGGACGTTTACCCATAATTTCGATCCCATTGTATAACCTGACACCCAATTTTTTCTTTATTTCTCCAGCAATGGTCACTAAAACGCATTCGCTTTTCACAGAATGTCTTCGTAATCTTTGGTTCCCATATAGTTCTTTTTTGGGAATAAAAGTAAGACTCAGAAATACTTTTCCTTATACATCTCTTTACGATACATGAAGTCAGAGACAAAAGGGGAATTCGATCGTTTATTCTCGTAAAAGAGGACGAGTTCTGTTTTTATCTGCGTCGAATGTTATTTTGCTAATGAATTGTCTTGTCTGCTTTCCTCACAAAGGTTTGCCGTGCTATTTTCGTTACTTTTTGTACACCTCTGGAATTGACAGATATTTTGATTGATAAGCCTGGTGGAACTAGTTTTTGGTCCTTTTATCTGTATAGGAATGCCAGCAGGTTTGATATTCGTATCAATTTTTGATGTAACGTTTTTGGTCGCCTCCATTGACATATTACCGTGGATCCTTACCGACTCGGTCATTTCTGTTTGGATGTCTGTGATGAATAGATGCTCAGATCTTACTTATATTCCGTGAAGAAAAAAAAAACTATGATTCTTATTGTACTTACTGATTTTTAACACGAAGGGTTACTGAGAAGTTCTCAGCCTGACCACGGAACCATTAAAAAAACTGATGTTTGAATCGGATCGAAAATGTTTCAGCACTCCATCGTAAAAAAAATCATATTAAAATTGATAGAAATCTTTCTGCAGGCTTATATCTTTCCTTTAGCCGTTGCCTGAAAGGACTAAGAAGCAAGTCAATATCTAATATACCATAATCCTTTGTGTAAAGATCGCTAGGGAATATAAGACTCAGTTAAAAAAGCAGAGAAATTCCAGAGGAAAAACGTTTATTTTTATGTATAAAATGTACTTAATTTTAGAGCAAAGAAAAGGATAAAAACTTGCGGAAAGCGAAGAGAAAAAAAAAAAAAAAAAAAGATGGCGGCATTTTGTTTACTTCTGTGATTCATAATCTTTACGAAAAATCAAAATCGGTAATTGGTTGTATAGTAGACTGGGGGGGAGATGAAAAGAAAACACGTGCGTTTATTTTCCTGCTAGAAGAAGGTCCAGCTACAAGAAAATGGCGGAATTGAATTAAGTCCAACTGAAGGTAAAGATGACAAACAAGATCGATATATATATATATATATATATATATATATATATATATAAACAAATATATGTATTAAACAAAACAATTTTACAATGGACAATAACATTTGTGTGTGTGTAACATTGGTCTTTGTTCTTTGGTGAATGTTCGTATTTTGGTGAATGTTCGTACGTACGTGTATGTGTGTATAATGTTCATGGCGTCTTCCCACAAGTGGGAAACGCTATCTCCTAAGAGAGCTTACATTGTAGTCGCTGAAATGAAGAAATGAAAAAGAGAACGAGGCGAGAAGTCACCCAGTATTTATAGTATAGGGAGAATGACCCCTAGTGACAATTTGGGAATTAAGGAGGAGCTAACTCCGACAGTTGTTTGCAAAACTTGCTCAAGTTTTTTTTTTTTATTGTGAAATAGAAATTAATTGCCTTTCAATAAAAAATGCTTTTAGTGATTTTTATTTTGAAATTATGCATCATTTTGCATTTATTTTATCGTAACTTAAATAATATTTTTTTTACTTTTGAATGATTTCCAAACTCACGGAGGTGTTTTGACTCAACGAAATCTGGAAAAAGTACGGAACTTAGGGAAACATTAAGAAATATTTATTTCCCTTTGGTGCAATACGCCATTAGATAGATGTTATCTCTCCGGTAAACAAATACATCCAATTTGACCCGATTTGGGGTTCTGGGAAAAATAGGATTGAGTTCTAAACTTTAATATCAAACGTAGAAGACATTTGGACGCGGTTTTCGAAGAAATATCTGCGTCTTATACACACACGATTATGGTAATTTAGTAAATTTATCTTCATCTGACACAGCATTCACCGCGTAATATCTGCGTCTTATACACACACGATTATAGTAATTTAGTAAATTTATCTTCATCTGACACAGCATTCACCGCGTCTTAGTGGCTTTATTGCATGTCAGGCTTAATGAATTACTACAAACATCAGAAGAGTGACAATAAACGCAATCTGTTTTATTTCTTTTGATGAACATGCCATGCTTCCTAGCCCCTCCCCCCCAAAAAAATACACACAGTATGCTTTTGTTTACTGACGTCTGCTTAATTCTCAATGCATTCGTCGGCCATATTTTCGTCTTTAAGAATGCAGTTTTAATTAAAAGATTAAGTAAATTATTAAGACGAAAATGTATAAAAAGTGCTCTAATTTCTGTATCTTCCACAATGACTCTACGTTCGGATTCCTACAGCATATCACCTTTCTTAAGAAGACTGACCTCTGGCACTGATGGTAAATATGTAACTGTATCAGCCACGAGGCAAATCTGGCTGCCTATAAATCTTCCAAGGTTCATAATACATATGAGAATTTAAGCCGCAAATAATATCAATACAGCAAGAACACGGAACACAACTGAAAGTTGAAAAGGGGAATATTATTGAAGTTCATATATACAAATAATATAGAAATAATAATTCTTGTTGCAAACAAATTGTTCTGTTTGCGGCTATATTATAATGAAACAATATAAGTCCACTTAACTGAAGTCCTTGGTGTTTGTAGTGCAGGTAGAATCAGAGACGATTTTGACGTCCTGTGCCTGGCAGATCTGGGCAGAAATATATTTATTTTGTAAAAAATAAAAAATTGTTGCACAAGGCCGAAGGTGAATTGGGGAAAGGCTGGTCTTTCACTAGCTATCCTATTCCTAGTTAACCACAATCATGACCCATTCATTCATTACAATTACACATTCACCACAAGAACTCATCCATCACCTTTCAATCCTGCACACGCCACAATACCACATAACCACAAGGGTCCTACAAAAACACCCCCATGAATTAAAAATTTTAATGTTCATATATATATGTATATATATAAAAATTCCATGAAACATGAAATCATGGGGAGGGTTATATGAACCCGGACAAGAAGCTCAAAATGTCAACCAAAGACAAAACGAAAACAAAATAATATTAGTAGGAACCGTCCACCCCTCAGATCTGGGCAGAAAAGAGGAAGAGTAAAAGAACAGAATAGCGTTCTTTATAATTGGCGCCAACATATTCTGGTGAGTGATTGGTTGGTTGACGATATACGTAAGTCTTAGAGAATGCAGTTTACCAAGGGCGACAACTCACTTACGTAACATTTTCTTATATACAAACAATAGTAAACGAAATGAGTAATCTACCATCGTTCTCCTGCGGACATCCTTTCTTGTCATAAGCTGAGAAAAAGCCAAAATACAGGGGCACTCAGTGAGAAACAAAGTGAAGACGTTAACAATGGTTTGCAAGGTTAAGCAGAAAACCGTCACTTGACAAACCGATTTGTGCGTGTGTGTGTGTGTTACTTTTTGAATTTTGAGTAATATTTGTGTGTTGTACCTGATAAATAGGCCGACGCACGGGACAAGACTAAATGTGTGACAAAATAGAGTGCGGATAATTGCATTGCCTTGGATTTCTAACGTGAGCTTTGCCTACCTAAAAAATAAGCATTTGACGACATCGCTTTTTTATATGGGATCGAACACTGACCTCTGGCACTGATGGTAAATATGTAACTATATCAGCCACGAGGCAAATCTAGCTGCCTATAAATCTGTTCATATCGATGTTGACTACATTCTTTTAACACACTCAATTATTTTCTTCCTCTCCCTTTCTTCTCATTTTATTATTATTATCGTTGTTGTTGTTTTTTCTGCCTTTGTGACAGACCCATCCCCCGCCTCTTAAGTTTGGGGCGGACTCTTGTGTACTACTGCTGTTGCCTAGTGCCAATCGAATGAATTCATTGGAAGACAACACGGTCGTCTTAATGTCGACTCGCCGTCCCTCGTGTTAAAAAAAAAAAAACAACTAATAAATTTGAATACAAACAACAGACAAGAGAATACCAAGCAACAATTGTTGTTGCCACCGGGCAAAAGGATTTGGAAGTTTTGAAACATTTACAAGCTACAAAATCTTAGTGAACAGGATTTTTAAACAGAAGAAAAATGCTTTGAATGCTGTTAGTAAAAAACAAAGTGAAGCCCTTAGAAAACTTTTTTTTTTTTTCAAAAGAAAAAAGACAAATGGTAAGTGAACTATTATCGCTATGTTTGTATTCTTGTTAATCTGTTCAGATCTTTTTGAAAATTAGAAAGGATTTGGCGGGATTACAAACTTTACACACCATACAAAATTAATGAGGGGGATTTAACCAACTCACCGAAAATGGTAAATTAACTCTTATTGTTATTCTTTTCCGGCTTCTTGCTTTCCCGTCAACTTTGAGCTTCAAAAATATAAATGCAAAGTCATTCGTTATCTACTGACGTCTTGATTCCTCTTTCAATGTTCTCATTCCGTAATAATAATAATCTTTTTTTATATATTCTTTCAAACTTCTTAACGTCCGCGTCTTAGTGGCTTTATTGCCTTGTTTGTGGTAAAATGATTAAAGAAAGCAATATGGTGGTTGAAGGAAAACGTCTTAACCAGGCTGTAATAATTTTCACCTGAACATCAAAGAAACGCGTAACAACGCGTTATCCTGGTGGCACATTACACCCTTTCTCTTAGCTAATTACATATTTTCAGTAACCCTTCGTGTTAAAAATCTGCAAATACAATAAGAATTATAATTTTTTTTCTTCACGGAATTTTCATCACAGACATCCAAACAGAAATGACCGAATCGCTACAGTCAGTTTGAATGGGAGCAGTACTTGTTCGAATAAATCGTTTGGTTCTTTGAGAGGAGCTTACAGTAAACAGCTTATATACACATCATCACTTTCCTTAAAGACCGATCTTTTATTTTTCTCATTCTTTAATAAGGATTTTCTTATTCTTTCACACTTCGTAACCTCCCACCCCTTGAGTCTTAGTGGCTTTATTGCCATGCTTGTGGTGAAATGATTAAAAAAAAGACTTATTAAATGGAAGAGTATGAATAAAATTAACCTGAACTGAAGTTCGAAAATTGGAACGGGGGTGGGGGGTTTGATAGTTGACCCGTTTTCAATCTCTTCTCTTCAGATCCTCCGAGGAAAGTGAAGCAAATTTGCATCGCCACGACTAAAAATTGAAAAAAATGATCGCAATAAAAGTTATATATATATATATATATATATATATATATATATATATACACACCTTTAGAATCTTTTAATTGTGGTGCAAATTTCTTTTAATTTTCTCGATCATGTTCTGAAGAAAGATGAACATAAATTGATCAACTTTTTTTTCCTTCTTTTTATTTTTCCAACTATCGTTCACACTGTCTATATTTCTGAGATGAGGTATTATGTACATTATTTACATTATTCGGATAAAGAGTTCAGTTCGACATTCCATCCACCTGAAGAAGGCGGGAGCGTACAACGTCCGAAACGTTGTAATAAATATGAGGACAATAGTCCGAATAATGTAACTAATGTATCGTTCACACATTTGTTTTTCTCTTTTTTCCCCCATTAAGTATGTCAGTTTTAATAGCATTAAAAAAATGCCCTCTCCCCCACCAAAAAAACATCTTTAAATTAACTATACTCTCTCTCTCTCTAGACTAAATCATAAAAACGAACTAGGTTTGTTCCCATATTGCAACGCTTCGAATCAATTCGAAAGTTACTTTCCTGTTAGGCATCTTTCTAGCGTTCTGAAGATCAGCAAGGTAAATTATTTTAGTTGCAATTGGTCAATGCCGGTGTCGAAAAGTTCCATCATTGAAGTTGATTTCAAGTTTCATTGCTACTATGCGTGTTTCATTCATGCGACAGAATGAAGGTTCTTGTGTCTGCATGTCAGACTTAATGAATTACTACAAACATCAGAAGAATGACGATAAACGCAATCTGTTTTATTTCTTTTGATGAACATGCCATGCTTCCTACCCCCCCCCCCAAATACACACAGTATGCTTTTGTTTACTGACGTCTGCTTAATTCTCAATGCATTCGTCAGCCATATTTTCGTCTTTAAGAATGCAGTTTTAATTAAAAGATTAAGTAAATTATTAAGACGAAAATGTATAATAAGTACTCTAATTTCTGTATCTTCCACAATAACTCTACGTTCGGATTCCTACAGCATATCACCTTTCTTAAGAAGACTTACTGCTATTACAATGCGGGATGTCTAAAACGGCGATAAAAGCAGAAGTAGTTGGCAACTGAATGAAATCGGTTAAGCTGTACGTCTGTACACTTCGGACGTCAAAAAATTTAAATGGGCATGCATTTTAAGCGTTTATAACCGACGTTTGTTTTTATTCTATTCCTACCCGACGCACTCTATCTATATATAATTTCATCAACAAAAACATTTAACCTGAAGATGTCTTTTTCAAGGACGAAACGCGATACAGAATATTTTTTCAATGTGTTATTCAATTATCCACCATATGTAATTCTATCTCGATGAACCTGTTGGTCTTAAATGATTAAGTAAAATGGATTTACTATTATTTTAAATGAATGCATATCAGTTGGAAGAAGAGGTGACTCGTGAAAATGAGAAGCTCTGTCCGGGGGATAATGAGGAGGACAACAGGTGTGAGTTAGGACTGTGAGAAGGGAGTTCACATTGCATGGTTTCTTGCTGATCAGATTTTCTCTACTGAAAAGGACGCTTTATTTTCTAGTGTTTGATAAAATAAAATTGAGTTTTATTTCTTCCAAATATTTTTCCGCTAATCTCAAAGGGCAAATAATAAACAAAAGTAGACCCAAAAGGGCGCTGCCCCAAGCCACACCAGGCATCTACCTGTCATGTAGAAGGAAAAGAAAACGATTCAGATTCTAGATTCCCCTGTTCGAGAAACTCACAGTTGAATTAAAAGAAAAGCCGTGGAAAAATCTAGACCTAACGAGAGAATAAAAAAAAAAAGCCCCAAAAAGAACAACACAAAAAACGAATGAAAGTTGTGCTCATCATCATTGGAGAACTTGGAACAGTATTAAACATTCATTCGAAGAGGATGGAAGAACTGGAAATTACTAAAACCAGCTAGCATACTGAGGAGGGTAATGGAATATTGACCAGACCCTCTATTACTTGCTCTGCTGCCAGAGTTATCAAATACTCCTTCTCTAGTGTAATGTCACTTCAGGATATAGGCGATTATGGCCCTCCACTACATCCTTTTCTTTAATATCTAAATTACTATGATTATCCTTGGGGGACTTAATAGTGGTATCTTGTAGCTTTCTCTACGGTTCTGAATTCTCCCAGGTTGATTGCCAATCAAAGCTTGTCCTCTTGTTCTAACCGTAGCTGTGAATGAAAGAAATGGGTGTTATACTCTTTCCCAAGGGTGTTAGTGCGAAATAAGCACAAACTGACTTTGCCTGAATTTGAACTCAGCACGCCGATTCCATTTTCGGCTTTGATAACTCTTAATTTAATAACTCCGTCGCTCCAGTTACTAATTCTAAAACTAATGTTTACACGTAATAATAATAAAATGATGATAATACCTCCACAATCTTGTGACTTTTGAGTTAAAATTAGGAAGGAAAAACATTCATTGGATTCGTTTCCTCGCAACTTACCCGTTGTATATGTGCAAAAAGGACACTAATTTTTTTTATAACCTTCAATTTTTTTTTACTCTTATGCAAATAAATATATAAATAAATAAACAAAGGATAATATTCTACAATCAGCGTTTAACAGTTATCTCCCTTTAAAAATATTTTTTCTTCTCGTTCAGCGTCAATACAGACCCCAAAATATAAACGATTAGTTGTTACAAATCATTGGGATTTTTTAAAAAAATTTAGCACATGTTCGAGCACTTCTATGCCATTTCGGTAGCGTTTTTTACGGCAACTTATTCCAGGTTATTTTATTCCACATTCTGTGGCCGAGTGTCAAAAAGATGGACAAAAGGTCTGCTTTGCCCGAGTGTCAAAAACATTGACTGCTTAGCTCTGCGATTTTACACCTCCGCCCGGGGATGCCAACTTAACGCCAACTAACAGGGTGAGGTACCATTTCAGCCACTTCGAGGTGGCACACAAAGACAAAAATGAGATTTTTCATATTATATACATAATAATAAAAATGGGGAAGCAGAGATTAAACTAGTCACTATATTTATAAGAAAATCGGATTCAATCACGTAAACCAATGCGCAAACCATGAAAGGAAATGTATGAGGAGGTGGCTAATGGAAAGTTCCCTACCCATCCTCACAATCATATGATATGACACAAGGTTACTTTAATGCGGTGAGCTGCGTTTACTAGCTCAGAACAAAAATTGCCAAATCCCATGTCATGCTGGCACTTTTATCCTTCTCCCCCCCCCCGCTCTCTAAAGGAGAAGCCATCGCATGGTTGGAATCCCCGGGACTATGCTTTCCTCAGTTTCAAAACATGGAACCAAATACTACATTTTGACCCCAGCCCAAAAGCCCGCTTATTTACTCGCCTCCACACAGTAGCAAGGTGTAACACAATTTTTTTAACGTGGAGTTTGAAGTAATAAAGATGTCGGATTAAAAATAAATCCATCAATTCCATCTAACTGTCTCCTTCTCTCGTCCATCTACCTGTCTCCTTCTCTCGTCCATCTACCTGTCTCCTTCTCTCGTCCATCTACCTGTCTCCTTCTCTCGTCCATCTACCCGTCTCCTTCTCTCGTCCATCTACCCGTCTCCTTCTCTCGTCCATCTACCCGTCTCCTTCTCTCGTCCATCTACCCGTCTCCTTCTCTCAACCATCTAACTGTCTCCTATCTATCTATCTATCTTTATTATAAACGCTATTTTAGTGGATACACGTGGTATTTAGATAGACATCTCCGTTTTTTTTTTTTCAAGCAATATAATTAATGTCCATCGGTGCACCCTATCTATACTATGCCCTCTACACAAGTACACTTGTAATAAATAAGAGGTTAAAAACAATAATTGATGATAAAATAGAACAATTGTAACAAAAGTCACTGGATAGAAAGAAGATTCGCTCTTCCCGTAGTTCTTTGCAACTTCATCATACTATGTTCTTTTTATAAAGTAGAGAATCTTCAGATTTTCCTTTAAAGAAAACCCTTTACAATTTCTATTTAGCGTATCCGAATTGAAAGTATTACTACTTATGGAAGCATTTATTAAGTAAAATTTACATGGTCGCATCATTTTACAGTTGAATTGGCTAGATCTAACCGGAAGTTCTTTACTAACAGTTTTTTCTCACCTGTAAATCTCTCTTCCAGTTTCTTGCTTTCCAGCCAACTTTGATCTTCAAAAATGTAAATGTAATTTTTATGAATAATCAAGAAAGGTCTCCCCTTGTTTTGTTTCTCTCTTCTTTGAGAGAGCTGTTTCTGTTTACTGGGACTATAAAAGGACACTATACGCGAGCCTTGTATTCTCATTTGAATAAAGCTTTCTTAAAGCCTACGTCTGCGTACATTTGTCGTTACAGTAATGTCAATCGTCATCTTCTGTCTTCTTAATTCCTCTTCTTTTATTGTTCTCGCTTCTTAGTAATGTTTTTCTTTTTCTTATTATTTCACACTGGGTGACCCCTTTTATCTTAACGGCTTTATTGCCTTGCTTGGGGTGAAATGATTAAAAAGAAAAATTATTTATTTTTTGGCTATATCGCCGATAATGAGTACTCTTTAATACTCTTACGATCAACTCTCGCCAGTATTTCGTTCATATCTCCTCTGCCTTTATGTCATTTGAATTATCTGGTGTTTTGTTCGTCATATACACAGATCATGTGATCTACTGTTGTCACTATTTGCAGATCTTTATCATCTGTTATAACACGTAGGCGATGAAAAATGTGGCAGAGAAATCCGAAGGCGCATTAGAACAGGGAAAGATGCCTTCCAAAATTTAAGCAAAGTATTAAGAAACAAGAAAATTTCGTTAGAAAGAAAAGAGTCCTTAATTTCTATGGGATATCAATCCCTCTATATGGCAGGGAATGCGGAACATTTTCCACCCAGACAGCATAACAGAAATATTGTTCTACAAAAGAATGCTGAGAATACCATGGACAGATTATTTAAGCAACGAGGAAGCCTTAAGGAAAACGGAAACAAAAAAAGACACTTGTACTTCGAATCAGAAAGAGACAATGGAAATTTCTGGGATATTTGAGAAAAGAGGGCGTAGAAAATTTGACACGCGTAGGGACAGAAGGAAACCTACCTAACAAGCTAGTATAAATAAACCAGCGAGGGGGAATGATAGTAAGGCGATAAACATTGGTGAGACCTACGAAGGATAGGAAGATGTGGTGAGGTTCGATCCTCCACGTCCTGAAGGGACACGGCACATAGAAGGGAGATGTTTACAAAGGTCGTCTCATCTGCACGTTTTACAGGAGGCAAGAAAATGGGGATTAGTTATGAAAAGAATCAATAATTTTAATACATTCCACAGTTTCAGGTCATTGGTCACGTAGTGATAACTACACTCGTTTAGAAGGCCTGTGTATTTACAGTTACCGACGCGTAAACATTAAACTTATGTATGTGAATGAGACCAGTTTGTACGTTAACAAATTAATCCTTATATTATGATGATATCAACGAGAAAGATTTTTTTCTATGTACGTAAGTAACAACTTGCAATCTCTGAAACTACAAAGATCTAATCTGGTTTTAAAGGAACAATTATGTCCGTGGTCCACGTCGATATAACACTTTGATCGGGGTATTAATTTAAAACAAGAACCATCATCTAATTCCGCTTGTTCCTTAGCGCATACGTTACCCTCTGCCAGTACTTCATAAATCATGGACTATTCTGTTTTGATCGT
>OZ038507.1:88243890-88273890 GCA_964036315.1 Acanthosepion esculentum
TAAAAAAAACTTCTCCATTAGTGACAACGCTTAACTCCCGCACAAAAAGATCAGAAAAGCTTCTACTTTTATTTACTGCGAAACTTAAATTATCTGATATATACCGATATACATGTACAACAAAACTGATTATATACATTAACAAATTGGTATGCAGAAGGTCGTTAAATATGAAGTGCGCGCAAACCGAATGTAGTACTTACTTTACCGCAGTAATTTGTAAGCAGCACGTCTTGTGAAACTCTCTTCCGGATTCTTCCTCCCTACTTTGATCTTCAAAAATTTAAATGCAGTGTCAATCATTATCTCCTGTCTTCTTAATTCCTGTTCTTTTATTGTTCTCTCTTTCCTTGTTTTCTTTTTCTCATATTCTCTCGCACACAGTAGCCCCCTTGCCTCTTAGTGGCTTTATTGCCTTGATTCGGATGAAATTATTTAAAAAAAATGTCAGACCACATTTCTATTGCCTCAAATCTGCATCATTCGGACCACATTTCTATTGCCTCAAATCTCTTCCTTAACGGTGAGTACATTTTCCAGTATTAAATAGAATCTTAACAATATTTTATTTCTTCCGAATATCTATGTTATAATCCTTTATCGTGTAATATGCAGGGGCAAATTCAGGATTTTGAGCAGGGTGGGGTCCAAATCGAAAAAGCTAGTGAAATATATAAATGAAAGGGATTTCTCATTCCAAGTATGGAAAACACAATTGGGTCCGCCTTTTTCACTTACATTTGAATCGTAACTTTTTAGCAAGTGAATTAATAAAATAGTAAATTAAATTTTCCACAGAACCAATAATCAAATAAATAGGATCAAAATTACATTATTTATATTAAGACTAATGTCCTGATCTTTGCTTTTTATTATCACGTTTCGGCCGCTGTACTGTCCGGCCTTCTTCAGGGGTCTGTCATTTCGGGTAATATTCAGGGAATTTCCAACTAAACCTTTTATTTAATGCACGGGCGTAGATTTTTATGGTTCTCTTGTCCATTTCTTATTTAGTACTGTTTGCCCTGTTTCCACTTAGTGAACTACTCGGCCCAAGGATTGAACTCACAATTACTATGTCACCAAATTAACTCCCCCCACCCCAAATCAAGCAGAAAGTGATCAAGAATAAGTCTAATGTCATTTTACGATAAGGCACCGAAAAATTCTCGACCCTTCCAAAGAAAATTCGATGTTTGATATGGTCAGATTTTGGGGAGTGTATCGGACCGAAAACTTTTCAGCACTCCTCGAATATCTATAAGATGCGAAACAAATAACAAAATAACTTATTTTAAAGGTTAGTCCCTGGTTGCTTCAAATTATTTATTTTGTTTTATTTACGAAAGGTTGCTATCATTTCGACACGACCCACTTTCCAAAATTGCATCAAATGACCAAAACATTGGAATTTATTTGTAATGGTTTGGCAGAAGTTTTCAGTGTTCCCTTTGTATAACATTTCTTTATCAATATATTATATTATATATTATACGGGATAAACAAAAAATCCATTCCCTTTCTTGTGCGTGCGTGCGTGTGTGTGTTTATTAGTTCGACAGATATTTATTACTTAAACGTTATTTTTAGCGGATCGATTTATATA
This sequence comes from Acanthosepion esculentum, assembly GCA_964036315.1. NCBI lineage: Eukaryota > Metazoa > Mollusca > Cephalopoda > Sepiida > Sepiidae > Acanthosepion > Acanthosepion esculentum. The sequence continues at coordinate 88,245,497 of OZ038507.1, forward strand.
CTTACCTGGCACGGGCACCTCGAGGTGGTGTAATGGTTAGCAAGCTTGTCTCGCTAGAACAATTACGTCTGAGTAGTGAGTTCGATCCTCACTGGGTGCTCCTTACTTTCGGCCTTGTGCCACATCCAAGCGTAGCTTGGAAAATCACTATACTTACCTGGCACATGTCAAAGGGTATCCCTCAGTCTCTCTTCTCGGGGAAACTGACTCCGTTTTTACGTGTTCTATAGGGAATTTTTGCCCGAGCTTACGGACTCGGATACCCCATTTTAAAACTCGGCCTTGTGCCACATCTTGCTTCGTGGGGCAGCGGGTAAATAATTATATTTATCTTCGTCTACTGGCCTGAATGTTCAAGAAATCTTAGAAAAATATGCGCTCTCCGGCAGGATTTGAAGGTGAAACGCAAGTCCAAATCCTTCCATAGAACATACATTTTAATATATATATGTGTGTGTGTGTGTGTGTGTGTGCAAATATGTAGAAAAATAGGAAAAAACACGTTAGGTAAATAATCCGGGGTTCTTTAGTATTTTTGTTTTTATTCTTAAAAAACAGTGCTCCATACAGAAGTAGAGCTTAAATTATAATTATTTTAAAATAAAATATGATTCCTTCGCTACATAAGAGTTCTCATGTTTCAAAAACAAGAGCCAAAAACCTTAATATAATTATTGAAATGAAATTGAATTAAAGTATCAAGCCGTGTTTCATCTTCAAGCGAAAATTTCATAAATTTTCTCTTGAGGATGAAACAGGGCTTGATACTTTAATTCAATTTTATTTCATTAATTATAATGATGTTTTTGGCTCTTGTTTTTGAAACATGAGAACTCTTATGTAGCGAAGGAATCATATTTTTGTAAAAATAATTATAATATATATATGTGTGTGTGTCTTGCCCGATCGGCAGTTTTCGGAATCTCGTAACTCCATGCTTTTACCCCAAATACAAGATGCGGTAGAAATGCCTCCCACATAATGGTAAATGAAAACCCCATTGCCCCTAATGTCTTACCCTTATGTGGTTTCACGGTCACGTCACGTTAAAACACGGGATTCCGTACGATCACCGAAGTTAAGCAATGTCGAGCTGATCATTACCTAAGTGGGTGACCGCTTGGAAATATCAGGTGCTGTAAGCTTGGATGTGCAGCTGGTGTAATAATGGATAATGGCTGGGAAATGTTAATGAGAGAACAGTTCCTATTTGAGTTCGGAATTTTTAAACGGAGAGCCGAGTTCCAATCCCAATCGGATCCGTTATATTTACTTCCACACAAATCCCCTTGAGAAAAGGTAAGAATCCACCTCTTCAACCCCTCCCAGCTATGGGTTAATTAGTAAGACTTTAACAAAAAATTGCGTACAAGATTTTAACATTAAATATCTCAGAGGTTGATATGTTGTTAAACAACCAACCAATTACCATTCTGTGGGAGGTATTTCTACTGCACCTTTATATCATAACGAATCTATTTGCCATTCCCGTTGATTACAATTCAATCCTTAGAACTGAACCTCAAGACAATCTACCCATATGATTTGATTATAATGGCGAATGCTTGTGCAGGGCCAGCCACACATTTTTAGAAAATGTGATAACGGAAAGCTGGTAGACAGTGTGCTACAAAATCTCCAAACAGCTCTCTTTAGTTTGTGAATTTAAATTTGTTCTTTTTCTAGACCCTAATGAGTTTTCCGGTATCGAAAGCAAACCTGTAAATATCTTTGTAAATAAAGAAGGTATGGGGTAAAAGACGTTCCCCACTTGCGCGTTAGAAGCTTGAAATGTTGCATTAATTTTAATTTCTTTTGGAACCACTAAGCGAGTTTTAATCTGAGTCTTTCACGAGCTGAACGATAGTACAACCCCGTCCTTAACTTTGTTGGTTATGCTTTCAAAGTGAATTTCGTCTGACGAGATTAATCTAGTCCTCCAAACAAACCTTGTAGCGAATGTTAAGCGAGACATGTTTTCTTCAGGAGTAACTTTGTGAGTAAACCTGTCCTTGAAATCCATGTCGACCCAATATTCTATAAATTGAGATATGTGTATATCTGTCCCAGCTTTCTTCAGGTTAGTCTGGATGTCTTTGGTGCTTGGTTTCCAGATTGATCTGAAACTTTCGTTATGAGTTGAGTCATTGTTCGTTTTGAAATCTTCATTGGGCGAAATATCACGCAGGCATTGATATCAATTTATTTCTATTTATAAATAATGGATAACACATTCTAACAGGGTATATCAAACAGGAATTTTCTGTAGCCTTCCCTCGGATTTATAAGCCTCAGTTAGTTTATTTTTCAAGACTTCAAAATACTCTTTCATTTTCGTCATGATTTGAAAGGTGAATAAATATTGAAGTTCTAAACTATTTTTATAGACTTTCTAATGCAATGTTAAGCTTTACAGCGTGTAGGAAGTATAAGAATGGCATAATTTTCGTTGTTATCAGAATCTTATATATATATATTTCCATATTTTTCACTGCAGATCGAATAATGATGCAACAGATCTTATTGCTAATTGTTGAAATAAAATAATTATTTCTTAATTATTAATAATTCATATGTTAAACTGTTTTACGTACAGTTATTGAGTAAACAAATATCAAATTTGGAATGATCGATTAGAAAAAAAATAATGAAAATAAGACTGGTTGAGTATTTTGTGTACATTTATATAAAATGATATACTCAAATATTGCTGATTTCCTGTGACTTCGTTTCATGTGGACACTCAGTTTGTGAGACTGCCATATAACAAATTGAGCGTCCACATGAAACTTTAAGTTACTGGAAAGGAAGATTATTTAAGTATAAATTTTATATATTTCTCATATTGGCTCTGTTGATATGGGCAGCGTGAATGTGGATTTTAAGTCCTGCAAGGGACTTACACTCTCTTGTGCAGATGTAGAAACGTTGGACGCTCTTCGCAGTGGGTGTTTCAGCATTATTTTGGTTAACTATGACGTTTTAGTCCACCAGCTTTCGCTGAAAGTAGAAATGCCGTACAACGTATCGTTAATGATCTCTTGTATGTGGTGTCTTTGTTTACTTTTTTTTTTTTTAGTCCTGCACTGCATAACAAGACGGGGCCACATTCATTAAATGTTAGATCAAAATCTGTGCCAACATTCTCAAGGGGAATTTTCATACTCGGCGCGATTCGGTTCAAATTCTTTCCTGTAAGGCAACGTATTTTATCTTCCTTGCTATTGAAGGTCACATTTATTTGTAAACTTTGACCCGAATTAATCTTTAGGAATTTGATTATCAGAAGTACTGTTCATTGTGATAAACCAAACCGCAACATTTAGGAACTTATTAGATATGAATTGTGACAAAGAGAAAAAAAACTCTCAAATTGTTTCGTGTTGTTGACTGTTGACGGAAGAGCTGACATAAGCGCGCTAACTGTGTATTTCGCGCCTCCATTGATACAAATGGAAGATTCTTGTTTTCGAATATGTTTACTATATCTATCTAATTTATCTATATATCGATCACCTGGCCATCATGAACGTTTCGACGCGATGCTCTTGAATCGATCAATCGTATAAGTCCCTTAAACTTTTCTTGATTTATTAACATATATTAGGTCATTACATTCCCGTTGATTACAATTCAATCCTTAGAACTGAACCTCAAGACCTCATATGATTTGATTATAATGGCTAATGCTTGTGCAGCGCCAGCCACACATTTTTGGAAAATGTGATAACGGAAAACTGGTAGACAGTGTGCTACAAAATCTCCAAACAGCTCTCCTTAGTTTGTGAATTTAAAGTTGTTCTCTTTCTAGAGCATTCATTCAATAAAAATGTCTTTACGATTTTTGCAAAGGTTCCATTTTTTACCGAACGTGATGAGACATTTCAGAAATGGGTATTTATTGTAGTAAATAGCAACAACAAGAGCAACTTTCAAACGACTTAGTTACTGATTTTTCTATCAATTCACTTGAAATAAGTTTTGTCATTTTTTTTCACGTTTCCTGTCGTAGCCAAAAACACCACGATTTACTGAAAGTACTTGAATGATTCTTATAAGGGATATTCTTTGATAATTTTCCCTTTTCACAGTTCTGGTAAATTTCAAGAAATAATCTGAAAAGAAACTCTAATGTTTACTGAAAGAACTCTAATTATTCTTCTCTGAATGTCTTTCAGCATTTTTCTTAATTGTTCGTTGTTGTCGTCGTTTGTCTAAGCCTTAATGGCTTCTCTTGTATGTTGTCATATCTGAAGAGTCATAGGTAATTATCTGATATCTCATATCTGAAGTTTTATATTATTTTATTTTATTTTTTTAAAATCATTTCACCCCATGCAAGGCGGGAATGCCACTAGTACGCAGAGGGTTACAGAGAGCGAAGGTAAGACAAAAGGCTGGGTATAGGGGACCAAGGAAAGGACAAAATATGATCAGGATTCAAGAAGATAGATGACGACGATTGACGGTGCATTTAAATTTTACAAGAAGTCAGTCAGTCCTGGGGGGTAGATTTCCAATTACGTTATATCAAAGAATGGACACTCAGATAGATTATTTGGAGAGTCGATCTGCGTTTCACAGAACCTTTAGACCATACCATGTTTAACTGTCCTTCTTGTATATTAAGAAGGAGTGGTGGAAACAGGTAGTGGGGGGACACTGTCCCTAGACTCGGAGCCGATTGCAACAGATTAAAAAACAAAAACACGATGGTCGTTAAATATTAAGATTAATTGTAGTCAAGATGATGAATGATTCAAATGTGAAGTTTAACTCCAATTTAAATATTTAAATACCGCGAAGAACATCAATTAGAAAAAGAAAAAAAGAAAGAATTCAAAAGAGAAGGTCAGAGGGGGATATTTACTTAAGGCAAGAGACAAAGAGAGAAAAAAAATATCAAATGACCAATTCAAACAAGAATTAAAAATGGCAGTAGACCTACCTCTGAAAAAAACTTTACAAGCAAAAAAACTCATCTCTTGGGTAGACTTCCAGTTAAATTATATCAAAGAATGGGTACGCGGATAACTTATATGGAGAGTCTATCTGCGGAAAATAACACTCTAGAAGAAAACCTTTGTCCCATCAAATTACAATTCTACTTGTCCCTTTGATTGCTAGTTAGTTAACACGTACGTCATTACATCAGATAAACAATGAACCAGTCCTATTTGATTGCGAGAATAGACTTGTATTAGTTTCTGTCAGTTGACCACAAAAAAGGAGAAAAGATCTATCAAAAGCGATATTTGGTTTTAGGGATAGAAAAGAATTTAAAAAGTAAAGAGGAGGCAATAACAATCTCGTGTGTTAAACGTCTGCTTCAGTGAAATGGAAAACCTTGTCAATTTTTAATCTTTTTATTTGTGCCCTCTTACTTCTTCAAATAATGACCTGCATTCATATTTATGATTTTTATTGTAATATTTTGTTAAAGTTATTAAACTCCAATATTTAACGAGAAAATAGGGGAAATTTGATGAGCATTTTTATACTCGTGTAACTCTCAAGGAGTTTATCCAATCATTAACATAAAATTAAGATTCATCACAAAATCTAAAAAGAAAAAGTGAAATTTTCTCTAGTATTGATATTACGTATTAATTTGTTAATGAATATCACCGACCCGATACGAGTTATGATTCTTCCTTTAACCTGAGCTATTCCTAATGTTGCCGCTGTTATAGACAAGCGTATGGTTGCAAGACAGAAATATGACAACAGCAGAAATAGATTTACGTGATTTATTTCAATAGGAACGTGTGGTTTTGGGACAGCTACCATGTGGTATAGTTCATTAGCCGGCTGCCGATCCGGGTTGATCTCTGATAGTAGTTCCCACTGGTTGGCGTGGCGTTCCTCCTGCTGACTACTGCTGACTGCCCAGACTGACTGTGACAGATCTCTTCCCCGACCTCCCGTTGACTGCTTTGTACTTCCCCGTGTGACCCTTTTTATGGCTTAACGGGATCGAAAAACGACGCGAGTATAATTAGGAGGGAAGCATTTTTATTGGTCGAAAAATAGAAGCACTTTGAAATATTATTTTATTTTTCGACCGGAACTCGTGCGTCGGGCCTATACGTAAACGACGATAATGGTCATTTTGTGACGGGGCCTTGTCCCGTTCACATCCGACTCTCGCTCTTGAGTATGTTAGTTTATTTGCCTGCAAATCAGCCGAGATATGTCTTATTTTATTTCATAACACTGCGAATTTGAAATGTATTAATAGCTTTTAGTTATTTAAATCTGGTTTAAATCCTGTTCGTACCTGTTGGTATCCCATTCGCACTTGTGACATGAGAAAAAACATGAACCTAATCTTTCTTGTGTCAGGTCCCATCGCCAGTCACCCATGATCTTTTCACTGGTGTCACATTAGCAAAGAAAGGAATAAATAAGTAATCCATTTTTAATATAATTACCTGTCCTGACATTAAAGTAGCTGTTATAATCATTAAGGTTGATACACAGAAGCGAGTCGTGGATATTTGAATAAAACCTTTTAATCTCTCCGCTTATTCGCTAGCATTCATAAAAAAAATAATCTAAGACTCTTTTCGTTGGAACTTTCTAATAACATAACTGACAATATTGGTAAATACTTTTTACAATGACCCCCATCACGATTATTTAAAGGGATGCCGTACCCCCTGGAAATTTAGATATCCTCATATGACATTTCCTGTTAAAGAAGCTAATAGTCAACAAAAGCTTTTTTTGTCAATCACAAACGAAAAGAACATTAATTTGAAAAAGAATGTATTTTGAAATTGCACAAAATGAACAATGCAACTTTGAAACGTCATTTCCAAAAACCTTTTGAAGCATGTGTGCTGATAAAGTAAGCAGACCCCATCTCCTCTCCCGCTTGCAATCATCCATCAAAATAAAATAAACGTTTTTAAGCACGAGAGTAGAATGATTCGGTTTCCTATGCTTCTACTTAGAGATGTTAATATATAGGGTGAACCCAAAAAACGGGAATTTTTGAAGTGCGTATTGCCAGACATGAGCAAGTGGCAACACTGCGAGACAGTGACTTTGAGCAAGTAAGCATTTCGCCATTTTAGTAACAAGAATGAAATTCACAATATCCCAGCTGAGATGTTGCATCAGTAAATAGGGGTCTCAACAGCAGATTTCAAGAATGCATTCGTACAGGAGGACGCCATCTACAGGACATAATTAAAAAAAAATGAAAATTCCATCATTGTTTCTTAAATGGCATGTTTTAAGGTTTCAATTACTATGAAATATTTTTCTTCCATCACTCTTGGTTTTATTGGATTGTTAAAAAGTTCCCGTTCTTTTGGGTCACCCTATATTACAGTATGTACAGGGTGGTCCGAAAGTCTTGTCACTCCCACCAAAAAAGTAATGAGAACAATAGAACAACTAATGCAATAATACAAAGCACGTTTACTGGACTCAGTTTATTCACTTTCATTGACGCTGTCACATATCGAGAAGGTCTGTATGAACGCTATCATTTTCGTGACATAAAATGATTCGGCGCCATGTCCTGTGTGATATTTTTTACGAAGCTGTGCTTAGTTGATTGTTGCAAAGGCTCTCCGAACGGCGTCCTTCAACTGATGGGTATTCTGGTGTCGTTCATATACTTGCAAGTAGCCTCGTTTCCAAAATGTAGGAGCTCGTGTCAGCCATCTGAAATAGAAGGCCGTTCAAAAAGTCCTAAGCCTCAACTAGAAGTAGCTGGAGAAACAAGACAGTTACTTTATGACTGCTCAGTTTTGTCCATTTTTAGGTTTGTCGTACAACTCTCATCTTTCTATGGGCCTCACCTGCATATATTGATTGATTGCATATAAAATACAATTGTGGCACAAGGCCGAAAAAGGGAAGGGGAATGGGTTGAGGCTGGTCGTCGCTTACTATCTTATACCAAGCTAATCAGATTCACGACCCATTCACTCATTACAATTTGCACATCCACCACAAGAACTCATCCCTCATCAAGCAATCCTCCATATACCACAATACCACATACTCTCAGGGAACCTACAAAAGCACCTCGTGACATAAAATTTTAATGAGCATAAAATTCTATATATAAAAATCTCTTGATACGCAATGAAGGGGAGGGGATGAACCCCAAAACTAACTAAAATATGAAACCAAATACACAAGAAAAATAAGGATAACTGGTTAGTCGGACCCGTCAAACCCTCAAAAGAATTAAGAGAAGCCGCTGTATTTAGTCTTCAGACAAAATCAGGAGGCTCTCTCGTTAAGGGAAAGGGAAGGATAAAATAAATACGGCCTCACCTGCATATAGATTAAGACATCTGAATTAGTTTTTTTCTAGTTTTATAAGAAGTGCTAGCGTGTCGCCACAACAAAAATGTTCAGCTGAGGCTCTTGTTTCTGGGTGAGGCTTAGAACTTTTTGAACGACCCTCGTGTGTGCCTTTTTTTTGGGGGGGGGTTCTGCCAAATAAGCACGTGACCTCTGGCGCGAGGCACTATCCGTTGTTCAAATGACGCATTCTTCATTTTCTCCAATTTCTGCGTTTTCACGACTACTTCCAAATTATGTTTTTATTTTATTTTATTTTTTTTTTCAACTGGTTTCGCACGACACATTACAGCTTCTTCTGCCTTCGTTGATTTATTTCTGTATATCCGGATTTGCAAAAATCTAGAACTCTCTTCCTATTCAGTTCTATATCTATATCTATCATTTATGATTGTAATTTACATTTAAAAATAGATAGCAATTTATATAATCTTTAAAATCGGGGTAGAAATAGGTCTGCTGCTAGGAATGTTGGTTCACTGTGCTAGACAATCTTCCTCGCAAGAATCTATCTTGCACATTATTTATTAGTCCAGTATTCATCCATGCATCGAATATTGCTATCACATCTGGTCCGGTGCGTCTGATAGGCATTTAGAGATTCTTGACAAAATTCAAAGAATCTGCAATGTTATCGGTCCTGACCTGGCATCTCGACTTCAGTCACTTACACACATTAACATAGTTTCCCTCTGCCTTTTCTATAAATATTTTCATGGTAATTGTTCTGATGAGCTTTCCTATTTTGGTATTCAGACTTTACGACTTTAAGCTCAGTACTAGATTGCCAGCGACTCAATAAATGCAACTCGGTCATGTTCGGCTTTAGAAATTTCCCGGATGTATATATCTATGCAATATAATATATTTTAATATAGTAGAAATGACTTTATTTAGCCATAAATTCTGTGCTAACAGTTTCTTCTCTCGTACTACTCACCTGTGGAGCTCTCTTCCGGCTTCTTGCTTTCCAGTCAGCTTTGCATTTCAATTTTGGAAGATCCACATTATCTTCTGTCTTCTTAATTCCTGCTCTTTTATTGTACTTTTTCCTTACTAATGTTTTCTTTTTCTCATCTTTTCACTTATGTAATCCCTTGCGTTTTAGTGGCTTTATTACCTTACTTGGAATCGTAAGGATTTAAAAAATATTTATAGTTCCGAATCATTACGATTTTCTAAAGAAGCCTACTCTTCACAATGGGTCGGTTATCGACCAATGACAAAACAGCAAATATAACAGGAAGAATTAAAGCGACTCGTCGGCGGGGGGGGGGGGTAATGGTCAGCAAGATTGTCCTGCTAGAACAATTACGACTGTACAGTGAGTTCGATCCTCAATGGGTGTCTCTTACTTTCGGCCTCGTGCCACATCTAAGCTACGCTTATTAAACCACTATAACATGAATTTTGAAAATATTAACTCTATTTGTTCCAGCTCCCCGTGTTTTTCTTAAAAAGTAAAGATTAAAGAAAATCGGCATTTAGATCGAGTACGCAGCAGTCTAGCACTTTGGACTCGATGTGTTCAAGTAAAATCCGGGTATCTCTTTATTATTCCTGGAAATTTCGAAATGAACCCTCCTGAGGTAAATTGCCCCTATTTACCGACCGCTGCCATAATCGATCAGTCAGTAAAACGACGTGATAACATCAATGGCTGGGAGTTTCAATAATTATATTTTCATTTCCATACGACTGAATATTTACTTTATTGTATCCGGTGAAGTGATACAGACTCCAATTATCTGCATTGATAATGCCGGTTTCTCTCTGATGTAAGCAATGTTCTGATTATCCGGCTACTTTCTAGGCGCTTACGACTTGTCATGGACTGAATCAATGTTTCTAATCACGCGTCTGACTCAAATAGCAAATAAATAAATTCCCTATTTTTGTTAACGAAGGCCATTTGGTCTGGGCTTTGATAACACGATGAGCTGTTAGCGTCACGAGGAAAATAGAATCAGCGAAGAGATTTCAACAGCTGGTTTAATACAGATTATGGTTGGCCCTGTTTATGCTTTCGACCAGTAATTTTCAAAAAGTAGGTATTCTGTTAGCATCGACAGGCGTAATCTATACAGGGTGCACCGTGTATCTGAGAACACATTTTTCGAAAGCATTAACAGCTTGCAATTTTAAAAGGCTCGCATTACTAATGACACTAGCCACCAACGTTAGCGATTTAAAGATCAACAAATTATTTGAAGAGGGTTCAAATTGAGCTTGCTAACCATCGCTTTACAGTGCGTGAACCATCTGTTTATATATATATATATATATATATATATATATATATATATATATATATATATATATAATCTCCAAATGAGAGAAAGAACAGATGGAATAATAATCCACTGTTCGTAGCATTTATTTTTAAAAAGAGTGCTCAATACAAAGTAGAGCAAAATGTTATAATATTTTTATTATAATAAATTACAATAAAAAATTTACATCGCTACACAAAAATTTTCATGTTTCAGTACTAAGATGGTACTTCTTCAGGCGATGATAGATAACAAATGATAAAAATGATTTATTAGGGAAATTTAAAAAACAAATCTTTATCTCTTTTCGTAAGTTAAAGGGGGGCATAAGGTCAGAATTAATTAGTTTTTGTGTAGCGATGTAAAATGTTTTTATTGTAATTTTTATATATATATATGATGAAAATATGGAAAAGACAAAGCAAAATCCGAATATGTGAGTTTACTGTTTTTTATTTTGTTTTTGTTAAAATAAAAAAACAGTAAACTCACATATTCGGATTTTGCTTTGTCTTTTCCACATTTTCATCATACCGTCGGATCTACATCCACATATTTGCTTATATATATAAGCAATATATGTATGTATGTGTGTGTGTGTTCTCTCTCTCTTTCCCTATATACAGCCCCACCTCCAAAAGTATTAGAACGGCAAGGCTAATTCTTTTGTTTTTGTTGTTCACTGAAGACGTTGGGGTTTATCTAGATATTAAAAAGATTATTATGAAACAAGAGTTCAGAATTTCAGCTTTTATTTCCTGGTCTTTACGTTTAGATGTGTTAAACAACTTAAGACATACCACCTTTTCTTTGAACCCGTCCATTTTTCAAGTGACCAAAACTATTGGAATACGTGACTAGCAGGTGTTACTTGTTGTCTAGGTGTCGCCTTTTTAAATTGTCTAAACATTAAACAGCTCTGAATAACTACTCTTGGTTTTAGCCTTAGGTTTCACCAGCAAAGACTGCATTTCTTGTTAAAAAGAATAAACCAGTATGAAAAGGAGAAATCTGTCTGTAGGAGAAAGAAAGCCATATTGAAGCTGAGAAAAGAAGGAAAATCGATCAGAACCATTGGACAAACATTGAGTATAGCCAACACGACAGTTTGGAATGTCCTGAAATAGGAAGAAATTACTGGTGCACTGAGAAAAAGATCTAGAACAGGTATGCCAAGGAAAACAACAACAACAACAGTAGATGACAGAATCTTTGTGAGAGCTGCGAGGAAAAACAACACTCGGTGACATCAACAACGTCCATAGTGCAGGAGTGAAGGTTTCACAATACACCGCTCGAAGAAGTCTTCGGGAGCCGAAATATAGAGTTCATACCACAAGATGCACGCCACTCATCAGGAATAAGAATCAGAAGGCCAAACTGGAATTTGAGAGGAAGCAGGAAGATGAGCGAGAAAAGTTCTGGAAAAAAAGTTTTGTGGACTGAGGAGACAAAGATTAATTTCTACCGTAAGTGATGGAAAAGTCAAAGTGTGGAGAAAGAAAGGGTCTGCTTATGATCCCAAGCATATAAGCTCATCTGTGAAGCATGGTGGAGGCAGTGTCTTGGCTTCGGCTTGCATGACTGCTTCTGGAACGGGCTCATTCATATTCAATGATGTAACTCATGATGCTAGCATCAGAACGAATTCATAAGTCTACAAAAACACTTCGTCTGACAATTTACAGAGAAATGCATCCAAACTAATCGCGAGTAAGTTTATCCTTCAGTAGGACAAGGCGGGGGTGGGTATCCTTCACTTTTGCTCGCTTAAAGATGGGGTAATCTGATACAAAAGGTGGTATGTCCTAAGTTGTTTAACACATCTAAATGTAAATACCAGGAAATAAAAGCTGAAATTCTGAACTCTTGTCTCCTATTCATCTTTCGATCTTCAAGCCAAATGTCTTCAGTGAGCAAAGATAGTGGATTTACTGCTCCAATACTTTTGTGTGTGTGTGTGTGTGTCTTTGTTTTATATATATATATATATATATATAATGGCAATTTAAATAATTACTACTACAATATGTTTCACCAATGAACGAGCCAAATCAAAAAATTAATTTTATTTTCCTTAAATAAAATTATCTGATGACGCCGGTAAATTGGCGAAACCGGTTTCCTTGGCTTAATTAAATTTACCATGTCGTTGGATTCTCAACAAATTTACTAATTCTACCGGCCTGGATGTTCGAGAAAAACCACTTGGTTAGGCAAGTGAGAAGTTTCGCTTAAAGGCACAAATTCAGCCTTGCCTAACCGAGTAGTTCTCTATAGCTCAATTGGTTAGAGCGTGCTGGGTTTAAAGGTAGCTCTTCCTGACACAGGTTTGAATTCTGCAGAAGAGCGCAAATTTTCCTATGAGATTTCTCGAACATTCAGATCGGTAGAGAAAAATAAATATACTGCTTAATAAATAGATAAACGGAGCGTCTACTCAAATACAAATAACTTATAAAGATATCTATCTATCTATCTATCTATATATATATATATATACGACACAAAACTCAGTTTACAATTAATGTGTGAACTGGAATTGTAGGCGACTCTGTTAGGTCCATATGTTCTCTCAGCACGTTTTACAGGAGCTGTCTACAAGGACTTTATTTCGAACACACTTCCAGACCTGCTAGAGGATGTGCCCCTGCTAATATGCATGTGGTCCATGTATGATGGGCTTCAGCACATTTTAGTCATATTGTTCACGATGCACTGGCTAACATCTACCATGAAAGATTGATAGGTAGGCGAGGACCATGACCTGCACGTTCCAGCGACCTCAATCCTTTGGATTTTTAGCTGTGGGGTCACTTAAAACAATTGGTTTATGCAACGGACTTTAATAATTCAGAGACGCTTCATCAACGTGTCAGTGGAGGCCTGCGAAACCATTCGACACCGTGTGAGTGTATTTAAGAGTCCACCAGTCGGTAATCCGACGGGTGCATGCGTACGTAGAAGGAAGCAGAGGACATTTTGAACATTTGTTGTGTTGAGGTACAACGATGGCCTTTTGTCCATATGTTTATATGGATATTTTACCTTGTTTTGGTGTCAGGAACCCACCCCCAATGTATGTAAAAGTAAATCACGCACACGCACGCACGCACGCGCGCATATATATGTTCAAAAGGGTTACAAGGTATATAAGAAAAAGTTTTAAATAGAATGACTCTAGCAGGTTTCCAGCAACAACAAAGAAGTTTTTTTGTAGACACCAGTAAATCTATGTAAATATCAGCAATCCCCAGCTTAACCTTTGTGTTTGATAAAAAAAAAAACTTGTCATTATCAACACGGTTATGACTAATAAATGCGTTTGTTTTCTGTGACGCGAGGTTTTTTATAAACACATTAATACTATATTTTATAGAAACGTGGCAATAGTAAATAAGTTCTACTTTCAAACAAGTCTTCAACAATTTCTAAAATTAAGAATGTGGTTGTAGACATTCAAATTTGGTGAACGTCATTAAACAGATCTTAGTTGTTACTCTTTCCAGATTTAATCAAACTTAAATTGTGACTGTCATTTTCATGAATCCAGCTATTTTCAAACCATTCAGTGTTTATACTGGACTCTCCCGTCGTTTTTGACGTATGAGAGTCAAGCAACGCAGTTCCTAGGAATCGACAGCCAGACACCAGCACATGAGATTTGATTATAATGTTGAAGGCTTTGTGCAGAACTAACCACCGTGGTGTAGTTATGGATAGCGGATCGCATTGAGGAATCGGAGAGCTAAGTTCGAATTCCAGTCGAATCCATCACATTCACTTACGTGATAATACCCTTTGGGAAAGGTATGAATATAGGTAAATAGCAGAACAGACTGGGTTGGATGGCAACTAGTCTAGGAGAAGGACAACTCTGAATTCAAAACCTGCGGAGGGTTGTTTCGGGACCTTGTGGCACACGGTGCACCAGATCCCTGTATTCGGCTCTTCAGTTTATAAATATAGCACACCTTAAGACTATATTTCTTTATTTATATATATATATATATACATATATATATATATATATAAATATAGTACTATATATAGACTATATTTCTTTATTTATATATATATATATATATATATATATAAATATAGTACTATATATAGACTATATTTCTTTATATATATATATATATATATATATATATATATAAATATAGTACTATATATAGACTATATTTCTTTATATATATATATATATATATATATAAATATAGTACTATATATAGACTATATTTCTTTATTTATATATATATATATATATATAAATATAGTACTATATATAGACTATATTTCTTTATTTATATATATATATATATATATATATATAAATATAGTACTATATATAGACTATATTTCTTTATTTATATATATATATATATATATAAATATAGTACTATATATAGACTATATTTCTTTATTTATATATATATATATATATAAATATAGTACTATATATAGACTATATTTCTTTATTTATATATATATATATATATAAATATAGTACTATATATAGACTATATTTCTTTATTTATATATATATATATATATATATATAAATATAGTACTATATATAGACTATATTTCTTTATTTATATATATATATATATATATATATATAAATATAGTACTATATATAGACTATATTTCTTTATTTATATATATATATATATATATATAAATATAGTACTATATATAGACTATATTTCTTTATTTATATATATATATATATATATATAAATATAGTACTATATATAGACTATATTTCTTTATTTATATATATATATATATATATATAAATATAGTACTATATATAGACTATATTTCTTTATTTATATATATATATATATATATAAATATAGTACTATATATAGACTATATTTCTTTATTTATATATATATATATATATATATAAATATAGTACTATATATAGACTATATTTCTTTATTTATATATATATATATATATATATAAATATAGTACTATATATAGACTATATTTCTTTATTTATATATATATATATATATATATATAAATATAGTACTATATATAGACTATATTTCTTTATTTATATATATATATATATATATATATATATATAAATATAGTACTATATATAGACTATATTTCTTTATTTATATATATATATATATATATATAAATATAGTACTATATATAGACTATATTTCTTTATTTATATATATATATATATATAAATATAGTACTATATATAGACTATATTTCTTTATTTATTTATATATATATATATATATATATAAATATAGTACTATATATAGACTATATTTCTTTATTTATATATATATATATATATATATAAATATAGTACTATATATAGACTATATTTCTTTATTTATATATATATATATATATATATATATATAAATATAGTACTATATATAGACTATATTTCTTTATTTATATATATATATATATATAAATATAGTACTATATATAGACTATATTTCTTTATTTATATATATATATATATATATAAATATAGTACTATATATAGACTATATTTCTTTATTTATATATATATATATATATATATAAATATAGTACTATATATAGACTATATTTCTTTATTTATATATATATATATATATATATATATAAATATAGTACTATATATAGACTATATTTCTTTATATATATATATATATATATATATATATATATATATATATATATAAATATAGTACTATATATAAACTATATTTCTTTATTTATATATATATATATATATATATAAATATAGTACTATATATAAACTATATTTCTTTATTTATATATATATATAAATATAGTACTATATATAAACTATATTTCTTTATTTATATATATATATAAATATAGTACTATATATAAACTATATTTCTTTATTTATATATAAATATAGTACTATATATAAACTATATTTCTTTATTTATATATAAATATAGTACTATATATAAACTATATTTCTTTATTTATATATATATATAAATATAGTACTATATATAAACTATATTTCTTTATTTATATATAAATATAGTACTATATATAAACTATATTTCTTTATTTATATATATATATATAAATATAGTACTATATATAAACTATATTTCTTTATTTATATATAAATATAGTACTATATATAAACTATATTTCTTTATTTATATATATATATATATAAATATAGTACTATATATAAACTATATTTCTTTATTTATATATAAATATAGTACTATATATAAACTATATTTCTTTATTTATATATATATATAAATATAGTACTATATATAAACTATATTTCTTTATTTATATATAAATATAGTACTATATATAAACTATATTTCTTTATTTATATATATATATATAAATATAGTACTATATATAAACTATATTTCTTTATTTATATATAAATATAGTACTATATATAAACTATATTTCTTTATTTATATATATATATATAAATATAGTACTATATATAAACTATATTTCTTTATTTATATATAAATATAGTACTATATATAAACTATATTTCTTTATTTATATATATATATATAAATATAGTACTATATATAAACTATATTTCTTTATTTATATATAAATATAGTACTATATATAAACTATATTTCTTTATTTATATATATATATAAATATAGTACTATATATAAACTATATTTCTTTATTTATATATAAATATAGTACTATATATAAACTATATTTCTTTATTTATATATATATATAAATATAGTACTATATATAAACTATATTTCTTTATTTATATATATATATATATATATATATATAAATATAGTACTATATATAAACTATATTTCTTTATATATATATATATATAAATATAGTACTATATATAAACTATATTTCTTTATATATATATATATATAAATATAGTACTATATATAAACTATATTTCTTTATATATATATATATATAAATATAGTACTATATATAAACTATATTTCTTTATATATATATATATATATATAAACATAGTACTATATATAAACTATATTTCTTTATATATATATATATATATATATAAATATAGTACTATATATAAACTATATTTCTTTATATATATATATATATATATATAAATATAGTACTATATATAAACTATATTTCTTTATATATATATATATATAAATATAGTACTATATATAAACTATATTTCTTTATATATATATATATATATAAATATAGTACTATATATAAACTATATTTCTTTATATATATATATATATATAAATATAGTACTATATATAAACTATATTTCTTTATATATATATATATATATAAATATAGTACTATATATAAACTATATTTCTTTATATATATATATAAATATAGTACTATATATAAACTATATTTCTTTATATATATATATAAATATAGTACTATATATAAACTATATTTCTTTATATATATATATAAATATAGTACTATATATAAACTATATTTCTTTATATATATATATAAATATAGTACTATATATAAACTATATTTCTTTATATATATATATAAAGAAATATAGTTTATATATAGTACTATATTTATATATATTTCACAACGATATTTGCGCCTGAATGAATGTAACGAACTCGACTAGAATTCGAACTCTGCTCTCCGATTTTTCACTGATTTTTCATTTCACTTGGTATTCCTAAGCGGTCACCCATCTAGGTTCTGATCAGACTCAACGTTTCTTAACTTCGGTTATGAGAGGAGAACAGGTGCTTCAAAGTGATATGGTCGTAAACATATATAATATATATCGAGTTAAAATAATTGCAACAACTCGGAGGCTAGATAAAATTTGCCTTTCAGTAAAGATGAATATCGTGGCACGCGCAAGCTGGCAAAAGTGAATGAACTGACGAATTGCTATAATTAATTTTAACTCAATCTAAGATTGCTATTTTAAAGAAAACATTGAAGAATTTGTCTTTTTTAAATTTTTTTTATTTATTTATTTTTTACGTATTTGGAATTAAAAAGATGTATTCCTAATAATTTTGTTATAGAATTATAATATTATTCTAGAAATACACTGAAAATCAGGAAGAAAGGGATTTTCAGTGCTCAGGAAATAATGCAAGCATTGGTGATAGAATAGAACTATTAAGTGTATATTGTAATGTGAATGAATTACTAATGATTTTGCTATAGGAATGCTGTAAAAATCAGGAAGAAAGATGTGGTTTGAATCAAAGGAAATGTTACTAACAGAATAGGGCTAAAGTAAATATATTTTTGATGGGTAACATCATTCTTTATGCAAAACAAAATATTTCTGATTACGTCATCTACGTTTTTGTTTTTGATCCAGAAAATAAAAATAATAAAATCGGAAAGGAACTCGCCTTATGACTGAGGTAAATGCGAGCAGGGACAGGTCTTCCTCACTTTGAAAACTGACGCAGCACAATCTTTTAACCCCAATCCTAACCCCACCGTGTGGCCTGCGGTTGTGCGATGGTAAACTTAACATTAAACCTAAAGTTTAGGTGTGATTATTAGCAAGCTCGACTCGCAAACCAATTCACTAGTGCTATAAGTTCAACCCTCACAAGATGTTCTCGCTCTTGTAGCCTTGTGACATATTATGGTAAACTTAGAAAATGATGGTCGAGAAAAACTGTCTACTTCCCCCAGGTGCGTTTCTTAGGTTTGATCAGAGTTGGAACCTAGGTAAATGCAAAGATTTCGAATGCTGATTTTCAAGTCAAATAAATTTAACCTACTCGAAGTGCAATCTTCACCCCCCCCCCATCCCCAAAATGTAAATGTCAGAGCTGATGGAACTAAAGAGTGGAGCGCCACTGAACATTTTCCTTGGAAACAGCGATAGAGTAACGATAGGATTGCAGCCTTGCGTCTGTGGGGAAAGAGGTTGTATTGTGGAAAATAAGTCCTCTCCTACAAGACTGCGTAAACGATTTTGACCTCTGTCAAAGCTGGAGATTAGGATTGGGCAACTCCAGTTAACATAGTCCAACAATTTTGCTACCCATAGCTTGTCAAATTATCATCCAGTTTACAGTAGTTATATTGTTGGCGCTATCACTACTGGAACAAGTAAGGTAATTTTTAATCTAACATTGTAGCATACAAGTAATAAAATAATCTAAATCATTGGTCACCAACCGGTGGTTCACGGATCACTGGTGGTCCGTGCAAAATTGTTGATAGTCCGCAGAAAAATTGGGACATTATTTCAATTTTTATGAAACTTCAAATTTTCAATTTCCTTTATTTAAATAATTACATTATAACTTTGTTACCTTTTAATGGGTGCATTTCATGTTAGTAAAATAAATGTTTTCCAATTATTATTATATAAATATATTTACCTTTTTGTTTTTGTTTTAAATTCATATTAGTGGTTCGCCAAATTTAAAATTATATATTTAGTGGTCCATGAAGTTCAGAATGTTGGCGACTGTTGATTTTGATAACTAGATACAGCGCGCATGATTGTTGGGGTTCGAAAAAAACTCAAATCCGAAAGCTGATTTTGTTTTCAACTCGCTCTGTAAACAAAGATTTATTACAAAAATAATTTTGAATTACAGATTACGAGAATTGTGCTTTCTTATCAGACGTGTTACATTTGTAGCGGTATGATCATGACATCCGTCGTAGAGTAATGGCTACCATTATTAGCACGATTAGTTTGATCTTCTCTCGGGGCTCCACTTCAGTTGTTTTGTTCAAAACGAAGCCCAGATTAATAAATAACCAGCTGAGTCGACTTTGTTGTTCACGGAGCTGATACTAGAATTACAAAATAATAACGCGCACATTTTACGTCAAAGGAGAACTCGTCCTGACATGACACAACAGGTTTCAATCTTTCGCTTCTTTCATGTTAATGACATTTTTGTTTACGAGCAATAAAGTAAGCGATCTTCTGAGTGACGTTAACACTGCTAACATAGCATGATATATTTTAATGAATTTTCAAGCTTTTAAATTTTAAAAAAATGATTTTCTAAAAATCTATTTGGGTGAGTCATAAATCATCTCCGTTTTCGTTTATCAAATTTATTCTTAAAAAAATAAAGTACAATTGGCATTTTATTCATTTATATATTCACCATTATTGACTTATTGCCAGTTATCAGGCAGCTTTTTCTTTTTCTTTTTTCTTTTTTTTACTAATATTTACCCAACACAAAACCCAAGAGCCGCTCAAGGTAGAGGGTGTATAGAGTTATATAAGCGTAGGAAAGGACAAGCGTAAGGCGTATAGAGCTGAAATAGACTTTAGAAGGAACCGGAAATCCAATCCTAAACAGGAAACAAGGGATAAACCTCTTCTGTTTAAAAGGTCAGGAAAGGGTGTAAACCGGACGATAGCTCTACGATATCTTTTAAAATTCTACATGTTTTGATGTGAATATTTCTCGACGCATTCTTGATTAAAGTTTTCATTAGAGAAAATCGTCTTGCTGCGATCGAAAAAGGTGATAATCGATTGAGGCAAAGTCTGGTTGATTTGCCGAATAGAGTAAAACAGACCAAGCAAGTTCCCATTTTTTCTCTGTGTGCGGCGTTGCGTTGTAAACATTTTGCCTAATTGATGACCGCAGGACTCTTTTCGATCAAACATTTATGGTCACGTTGTCGCTGCTAGACTTATAAATATGTATTTCGTATTTGACTTCTTAAAATGAACTCTAAATGAATAATAGGCGAACTACTCCGCCATACGGACAATATTACCTTTTTTCCCATGAAGCTCAAGTTTTGGGAGCTCAGTTATGAATATTTACCTTTGTCAGGCAGGGTTAAGGTTAAACCTAACCCTGTCTTTTGCGTTGAATAATGTCGTAGGTAATCTATTTTTCATCACCTGTTATGATTTAAGGAACGGTTAGTTAAGATTATAGATTCGTCATTACAATTGGTTCTCCCAAACTGAAGAAAAAGATTAGCAACAAAACCACAAAAACAGCGACAACAAAACCTATTTCAAGACTAAGCTGGAGCAAGACGACGATCACTTATTAGACAAAGGTATCTGAGTACCTCACATGAAAGGCTTGAACAAATAAGACGGCAATCTAAGAAACGCAGGAGTAAAGGAACTGATTAATTAAACGGTTCATTTTGCTTGGGAACTAATTTTGTCTAAATGCCGATAAATATTTTATTTGTATAAATCATTAAAACTACCAAGAGAAGTAATCGCTCATAAATTTACTAAGTTGATTTATCTCCCTTTCCAATACAGATGGGACAGGATATATATAAATAAATACACATTGCTAATTATTATATGGTTATATTAATAATTTCATATTGTATACTGTAGTAAATCTACATTAAAATGGTTAAACAAAAGTTACATTAGGATTTGACAGACTTTATATATATATATATATATATATATATATATATATATATATTGTGTGAAAGAGAGAGATGGCTTCTAAGAGCGAAGGAAATGCAGGTTTGATTCCTACAGAGATGTTCATTTTATTTAATAAAACCTTCTGCTGTCTAGACCGATGAACATTAATTTCACTGTGTGAAAAAAAAAATTAACAAACGGCTATGTTTATTCAAGCAAGTGTATCTATTAAAGTTATATATTCTTAATCCTTTAAGTTTGGGTGATATTCTTTTTAGATTGAATAGAATTTCTGATAACTATCCAACATTGGTATCTGATCACGTTGCGTTTAAACATCGTGCGTGTGTTTTTGGTTAGTTATCTCGGCACCATGGACAAGTGTCGTCTGCTTTTATCATAATTCTGATAACATTCTGTTTCTTCCATTTCCGAATTCCCTGTCATGTTATTTTTGCTGCTTTCATCACAAAATGATTGTTTTTTCCAGTCATACAATTTTTCCAATTCTACATTTTTTTCTAATATATTTGACTAAAATTTTAACACAAAAAATATTCAGAATATTTTTGCTTGGTTTATTGCTAGAAGAGTTTTTTTTCTTGTTATCGTCTGGATGATGTACAGAGAAAATAAAAATAAGTAACTAAGAAAGTTGAATGGAATACATACTTAAAATACGATTGCTGCTCAAATATACTGAATTATATTACAATTTCTTGTTCTTATTCAATATTAAAACCTTCTTTACGGTTTTGTTGCCGGTTAATTAAGCTAAGCTTATCGGCTGATATTATATATAAATATAGGGTATCATGTCAAGGATTTATTTTGCTTTGTTATCTACCTACTGTAACGAAAACTAAAGACTTAGAGGATCAACAATATGTTAACACAATTCTATTGTCGGATTCGTATAACTCTTTGATTTATAATACATTTACACCCCCTCGACTGTTTTTCAGGCCCCTTGGTTCCAAAACTAGGCCAAGCAAATAGAGGTCAGTCAGTTATGTGCCATGCGTGATACACGCTTAGGCGATCATGTATCTTTCGATACATGACTGACGAGGCAGATTTTTTCTGCGGTAGGTCACCATTTCTTTCTGCAGTAGACTAGTTGTCATCCAAGGCTATAGAATCCGATCTGTCCTGCTATTTACCCATAGCTGTGGAAGAAGAGGGTTCATACACTTCCCAAGGTAAGTGAATGTAATGGATTTGACTGGAATTCGAACTCTGATTCCTCAACCCGAGCCGCTATCCATTACTCGTTGGAGCGATAATTCAATAACTAACTTTGGCCCAATAATTATGAACATCTTGTATCTTTTAATGCATTTGGACTGTTAGAAGCTTAAGCAAATATTCTTCATGTGAAATTCTTTCATAAATAACTCAACAGGTTTGCCAGAATTTACTACATTTATCATGAAAAGTGAGCAGAGATTTAATCTTCATAGAATGTAGTATTTGTTGATCTTAGGGTTGGATAAAGAACATACAGCTTTGTGATAAGTAAACTATATACACATTTTTACACAGAAGTTCTGTTCTAGGATAGGTTGAAATGTTGTTAAGAATAAGAATGTTGCAATCATCTTTTAATTTTGCTGAGATTAAAAGTACGTACAACCAAAAATTCGCTGAAAAAGGAGTATCCATAATGAAAAATGTCTCTAAACTTAATAAAAACAAAATTTTATTGTCATAATCTTTGACAAGCAGAAAGATCAAAGGATTTTTTATGTAAAAATAAAATAAAATTTTTTTTTTTTTTTTTAGAACCTTGGAAATTTTTTCTGACATCAAGACGAGACCCTAAATTTGAACGTTCTTTTTTTGTTGTTGTTTTTGCGGTGAAAACACATTGATTTGGAAATTCTAGGAAAAATCAGATAATTGTCGAATTGTATCGAAACTTTCGGAACTTATTCAGAAATGAATGAAATTACTTTTAAAACATTACTTTTTTAGAAGATCTTTGGAAAAATATTTCCCATCTGTTACCATCACTCATTTAATTTTTATAAAATTTCGAAAAATTCTTTTTTGTTTCACTTAATGTTTGTTTGTTATAAGGACAAATCCTCGGAGAATTTGAATCCTGAAATTTATTTTCTGGTCAGACAAGATTCCGAGTTGCAGAAAATCTATCCTGAATCGTAAAATAAAAGATGCACGGTAAGAGTTCAAATTTCAGTCGATCCTGTTTCGTGCACTACACTCTAATAGCCTTGGAAAGGGCATGAATCCATTTTCCTCCAGTTATGGGTGAAACAGTAAGTCAGACTGAGCCTTTTTGCCTTCTTTAGAAACAAGCTTAGGAGAAAGAAATCAAAACATGTTTTCCTCGGGAGCTTTATACATGCAGCGTTCTTAGACTTTGACATTATTTCTGAAAAGTTAAATTCCGTGATAAGAAAGCATAAGGCGGGGGTCTGTTCAGAGATTCCGTCGCCCACTGTACACCATTTCTCTATGATCAGTTTTATTTTCTGGAAAAGATTTGACTGATTCTACACACTTTTCCTCCACTATATTCAAATATCAGTGTCTGGCGGTTCAGTTCTAAAACTAAAATATTAAACAAAGATATGTGGAGGAGGAGGGTCCTGCAAGCCTTCCCTGTGTAAACAACGTGAGTGTTTGTTGGAGCTCGCTGTCATTTGCCTCTAGCTCCTTTTGCTCCTTTTTTTCCCTCCTCCTCCACATTTCCTTTCATTGTACATTTTCTGTGTTTTTAATTTAAATTAAATCTCCCGTTGAAAGCCTGATGAGTGGGAGCGAAACCGGTTGCTTCGCCCGTTTTTAATATGTCTAGTAATATCAAGCTTCATACGTTTATTGCTGTGATAGATATATATATATATATATATATATATATATATATATATATATATATATATATATATATATATATGACGGTGTTTAACGTCTTCGATCGTCAGGACATGTAGCAAGCGTCAAGAGTCAAGATTTCCACATCAAGTCTTATTCAGTGAGCTCACATCTGGGAAAAACCACGGGGTTGCCTTCTTGCAAGATACAAGGACCAACTGAAAACAACTTAAAGCCACTGGACTTGAGCCTGAATCGCGGTTGAAACACATGCACTAGACCGTAACAGCTGGCAATGTTCCATCACCATCGGAACCAAAAAATTTGAAGCCACCAGAAAAAAAAAAGGCAGAAGTCAAACGACAAGAAAGACTCGACAAAATCGACCTCATCCTGCTCCGACATGCAGTCAATGCCATCGGTTCTTCCTTGCAAGGATTTTGCTTTACTTAGTCATCACCGCCATCATCATAAAGGAGGCGATCAGAAAAGAAGAAATTAAATTCTTAGATACGAAATAAAGCCGACTATATATATATATATATATATATATATGTGTGTGTGTTATGTGTCCTTAACTATAACTACAGAATGAACTCTTCCTAACGTTATATATACTACGCCTCTCAAGAGAGAGAGAGACGAATCGCGTCGAGCCGATAGTAGTTCACTCCAAACCAGACTGACAGTCATATTAACACCTTCCACATCTTGTATTATTATTCCGTGTAATATATCTTCGTTATTTCTACTCTTGTGTTCGTGTTGTTCTTCCTTAGTCCTAACCTGGACCATAACATATATATATATATATATATATATATATATATATATATAATATTAGGAATATGTCTTGAACTACATTCGGCAGATACAATGATTTAAACTTTGTATACACATTTACTTTTTATTCTCTGGTATTGTCTTTTTCTTTCAGATAAAACGTTAATTTATCAATATCATAGTACGCAGATTTTGTTTAGCCCCAATTCATTGTAATCTAAAATAACTATCTACAGAATATATATATTAGAAAAAAAATGAAAATAGGCTGAGAACTGTAATATAATAAAATTCAATAGGTGACTGTCCTATCGATATAGATAACATGTACTTGGGTGTTTCCCATGTAAACAAATGTTAGACATTATATCGGTGGACGTTGATATTTTGGAAGCAATATCTTTCTCATGCTAAGAAAATGTCGGAAGCCTAGCTTCACATATGGGAATTATGGCGTCGATGTCATCTCGGAGCAAAAGAACCGTAAAAAGAGTGGGTACGTACAAAGGTTTCTTAGATTTATCGATATCACCGCAGGGTTTTTTTTTAAATTAAATATTCACCCAATAGAAGACCCAAGACTCACTTCAAGTAGAGGATTACTGAATGAAGTTGTATGGACGTAAGAGGAGGAGGAACTAAGATTATGAGCATATGTAGGATAGATAGTGATTAACTCTAAACTTGAAGCGGTTAACATTGTAGTAACTGGGAAGCATTCTCTCGGGAGTCTGTTCCATAATGTAACGGTTCTGAGGAAGAAGCTGTCTGAGTCGAATTTACTCCTTACCAATGGAATACAGAGGGAATGAGGATGATTCGACCCTGTGTATGTGGCATGGCGAGTCCAAGCTGTAAAAGTCTGAAATAGTGAAACTAATGATTTTAACACGATTTTTCCCCCTATCTCTTCTTTGTTTATTTATGAAAGAAAAATATATTGAGGTTATATTCATTCATAATTAATATATATATATATATATATATATATATATATATATATATATATATATATGTGTGTGTGTGTGTATAAACTAAAGAATGCATACATTCATCGTTATTGTATATATGGATGAAAGGTCACCAAACCAAAGAAAGACTTCATTATGGTGATGATGCTTCACTTGACGTTAGATATTTCATTTGCATATAAATAAGGTTATATATACTCAGCCAAGCAAAAAGATTGGCAAACATTTCTTAAAAAAAAGAAAAAAAATGAAAACAGATTTGTCAAGCTTTTATTGGGGAAGAAAAATAAAAAGGACTTGATAGCTGAAGATGATTTAACTTTTGTTTGGCTGAGGACAATAATCTAGAAATGTTTTACAGTTTTTGTGATGTCAGTAGTGCTTGATTCCATGAATGACATGTGCTATGGTTCAAATAACCAAAAGTCTCTTTTTTTATAGTCTCAATCAGATAGAAATACCGGAAACAAGTAGTGATTGTCCAATCCACATGCGAGAACAATTCATTTTGCCTTTCTTGTATTAAAATATTGGAAGATTAGAAGAAAAAGATATTTTAAAGAAATATGATACTGGCATCTTCTTTTCTTCCATTTGGTATGATTAAAAAAAAAAAAAAGAAAGAGCTATACTATTTACATTGTTCGGACTATCATCCTCATCTTTAGAATGTCGAACTGAACCCTTTATTTCGCTCACTGGGGTAGACTGTTCTAGTTCCACATGTCATGTCTAATGGATGTCAGTTATCAGTTATCGCCTGTTAATTCACCTCTTCAAGTTCTCCAACCACCTGAAGAAGGCCAGAGCGTACAAAGGCGGAAACGTTGTGATAAATATGGCAACAAAGATGATAGTCTGAACAATGTAGTTGGTTGTTTGGGGTTTTATGGCATACCAACCACTATGGGTTATTTAATGCCAGATCCAGTATTTACTAAATATATCAAAAACGTATAGCTGGCAACATCATTGTTTCAAAAACGTATAGCTGGCTCAAAAAAAGTATAGTTGGCAACATCATTGTTTCAAAAAAGTGTAGTTGGCAACATCATTGTTTCAATGTGCTGGAAAAGACCTGGAAGTTCACTATTTTCCCATAGCTGGGACCCCAACAGGTGCTACCACCCCAGGTCAGGGTGGACCTGGGAACACCAGCAGTTAAGAGGTGGTTCTACGCTTCCTCAAAACCTCCTGATCAGAGGCCTTGCTGTTGGATGCAGTTTAACGTCGTACCCAGGACGCTGAACAATGTAACAATGTTTCACCAAATAACTGTTCTGAAGAAGCTGTCTGAGAGGAAATTCCTCCTTACCAATGGAATACAAAGGAAATGAGGATGATTCGACCCTGTGTATGTGGCATGGTGGGTCCTAGCTATAAAGGCTTTTTTTATTTTATTAGTGGAACGTAACTCGTCTGAACATTTCCATGGAAACAGCGATAGGCTTGCAACGTTTCGCCTATGGGGAAAGTGGCTTTCGGGTAAGTTGGAAGTGCTTTGCAGACGGATTCTCAGGAACTAAGCATGAGTGAATTGTTTCTGTATGGTTTCCGGGTGGATCCTTGTAGGTAGACGAAAGCTAAACCTAGCCAATTCATAGCATCTTCTATAACATTTTGGTCTTAAAGAGAAAGAAAGATACAATTCTCTTATGCGGATTACACACCTGAAGAAAACCTGTATATCAGTCGAAATGTTGTGGTAACAATAACAGCAACACAAAAAAATGAGTTCAAATGTCCGAGTAAATATAGAATTGAACAAGATTTCTTTTTCACAAAAGCAGAATTTTA